>CM008343.1:10544411-10561200 GCA_002525835.2 Ipomoea batatas | reverse complement strand
TTACAATTCCTATCATACTACAATTCTATCGAGACTACTATATATAAAAACTAAATCCTCACTTTAAGCTTCCCACCCAAAAGAGTCATACAATATTTAGGATGCGATTATTTCCTATTTTCCTATTCGTTGTACAATTCTACATTACAATTCCTATTGTATCACAATTCTACATTACAATTCCTATCATACTACAATTCTATTGTAATAAGATACAACCTTATATAAATCACTAATCCTATATTGTGAGCGTAGTGCAATTATTCCAAACCTCTCCACCTTCAAATCTGCAAATTCTGTTGTTGCGGTCAAGATATTGTTTTATTTAATATTATATTGCTCAATTTTGTATTGTTTTATTTAATAGGAATAAAATCATGGTCATGTTTGGTCATATTGCTTTATTTTGTATTTATTGTTATGCATTTTTTATGTTGTTAGTATGCTGCTTTTTTTTTTTTCTTCTTTTCTTTTTTGAGTTTTTTTTTCAGCTTTTTGCTTGGTTTTTTAAATTTCATGATCTTCCTTAGGGAACTTGCATCCATTTACAAACACATGTTCAAATTTAAAGATTTTGGATCGTTAAAGGCTACAGAGGAGTGGATAGCAATAAGCTAATTGGTAAATTCTTCTTAAAATTTTGTTCTATGTTGGATGTGTTCTATACTGCACAAACTAATATTATTAATTAATTGGTAAAACAATTAATAAAGTTTAATTGGTAACAAAATTTTATTTACCAAATTATGACAATAATTAAACCATTATAATGGTGAGAATAATGAAAACAGATTCGGCCTAATTTTATAAGAAAAAATAATTTATTAATTATTATTTACATCAATAATAATAATTCAAATACTTATCTATAGTTCTATATCTATACTACTATTAATAAATATAAAATAATCCTTTGTGAAATTTCCGCACAAACAATAGTAAAGATAAAATGGAAAAGAAAACTGATTTTACTAATTGATTGAAAATATAAAAATATTCTAACGAAAAAAGAAATGGAAATTAGGCAAATTGAAAAGGAAAAGGACATTACTAATTGACTAAAAAATTATTTTTAAAAAACTTTTGAGAATATTAATTACACTTTCCTTTTGAAAACTTTAAATTATTTAAACTTAAAAAAAATTAATTAAACATGTGTTGTTAGATTATTTATAATAATTAGAATTAATTCATTCAACTATCGAGGAGGAAGAAAAAACTAAATGCGATACAGTGAACATGAATATACTTAAGTTATAAAAGTATAATTTCACATATATTAGTGTAATTGACTATTAATAATTGTCTAATAATTATTATGATAATTAAACTAAACATTGGTCGTTGAATTTATTTTTATAATAATTATAATTATAATTAAATTATTTCTAATTTTTCCCATATTTATTTTAGTAATAATATAATTACATAAGTCATATTACATATTGATCTTTTTAAGATAATTGTAGACAAACAAGTCATATATTATCAATTTATTGAGTAATACTTTTGCACTAATCTTATAATCAAATAAATGTACATGTTCAATATATATTTTTAATAATTTTATCTTTATTTTTATTATCTAAATATATAATAAAAATTTTATTTGTGCATCGCACGGGTAATTGGACAATTATTTGCTTTAATTCAAGTAAGGAAAACATCAGAAAACATAATCGATCCAAAAAATTTCATCAATTGCGCTATATAATATTTGATGTTATAATTTATATAATTTTATATCGATCCAAATATTCTTAAAATATTATAGCATATCCATTCCGTGCAACGCACGGGCGAAAATACTAGTAGTAATAATAATAATAATAATTCTTTCAAAATAATAATAATTCTTTAAAAAAGAGTAATAATACTAATAGTAATTTTTTCAAATAAAAAAAAAAAGTATGAGAGGAGAGGCAAAATTGTTTTTATACCAACAGAATTGCCCCTCCTCTCCATTGAATTGCAATTCATGGGAGTATCCAATAAATTATAATTCATCATTTGGAGGTAATTACAGTTTCCCCCAAACTACACTCAACTAAACAACCCCATAGTACCATGAAAAAGGAGAAAAAATATTTATTCCGGATAACAATTTCAATGTACACGTATGTACTTGTGTAAGGCACAAACAAACGAAAGTGACAACGTTAACTTGGCATCGACGATTCTTAACGTAGTAAAGAGAGGGGAGGAGGAGGACTCTATTCTACACTCCTACTGATGATAGAGAAAGCTGTCGAGAAATAGCAGTGACTAATGAATTTGTCAAAGCATAACCCTAACTCAATTGGTTCAATCGAAGCTCGAATTTTATTAAAAATTCAGGGTTTATTAAGAGATCTTAACTCATGAGATAAAGATTCTTTGTGAATGTGTGGAAAGAAGGTGGATATGATATGCTAGCTACCTCGTGAAATTTCCAAACCGGTTGGATTGAATAATGGAAGTATTATTTAGACAAGCAAGTAGTTAATAATTCAGATTTAGATAGAGTTAATTTCATTTTTATCCTAAATTTATAGATGACAGTTTACTTTTAGTCACTTTTTATCATAATATCCACTTTTGGTCCTATTATTATTATCCATTTTTTTGTTATTTATCAACAAAACAGTTTAAATATCGTTAAATACAAAGGCATTTCGGTGTTCAATTATGATTTTTTTTTAAAAAAAAAAATAAACATAAAAAATATAATGGGTCAATCTACTTTGTATAAAAAAAATTCTAAATGTCATTGTATTTTTTTTAAAAAAAATTCTAAATGGCATTGTATTTAACGACATTTCAACGATTTTATTGACGGTAAATGTCGCAATAGGCAAATTATTGGGTGGACCATGGTCCACATAGCTGTGTGGACCATGAATATGCGGTGCTTTATGTACTGAAGGTATATTATTTTTGTACTGAAGGTATATTATTTATAGTACTCTAAAATAATGTACTTTATGTACAAAAATAATGTATTTTTAGTATATTAAAAATGTACTTTTTATAGCTGTGTGGACCATGGTCCATGCAATAATGATTGGTTACAATAATACTAGGACCAAATAAGGATGTTTTAATAAAAAATGACTAAAAGTAGATTGTTACATATAAATTTAGAACACAAAAATTAACTCATTCATATACAATTACAAATGAGTTTGAAAAACTTTGTTGTGGTTGGTATAGTATGAAAGAGTTTAAATTGGAATCACCTAAAAATCAATAGAAAGTTATTTCAAAAAAAAATAAAATCAATAGAAAGTCCTATTTATATTAGTGGTGTGCAGATTTTAGTATAATAATTAAAGCTTTTATATAATTTTGATTAACAATTATGGAACTGTGACACCGATTGCATGACAATCTCAGTCAGTATGATGTACTTGTATGTAACATCCAATTATTAGCAAAAAAAAATATTAGGCAGAAGATGAACACCATTAAGAAAAGCTAGGCATCAATATTCTTCAAACAGAAATGATCGATCAAAAAGAATTATTTGTGGCTAAGATCTCCAGCCAAAAACTGTCTGAACATTTCTCTGAATGTCCTAAGTAAAATGGTGATTGTATGTGAGTCAAAAAAAGAAAGTGATGATTCTAAGTGCCAATGAAAAGAAAGTGATGATTCTAAGAGCCAATGAGAAAAGCATGTATCTCAACCCAGCTTAAGGCTTTGTAAAGAATGCCGGACAAACCCCCTTTCCAAGTCTCTGCTCCCTGCACCTTCTGCTTATCAAGCACAAGGTGAAACAGTGGAATCACTCTGATGCCAAAATGCTCAGCCAAGTCTATCACTTGTTGGCATGGATCTACCAGTATGCCTACATCTGCTTCAAGCAAACAAAGCAAATCCTTGAATGAATCTGCAATGTAAACAGTCAGTAGTTCCTTCTTACCGCAGCTCTCTAGGATTTTAGCAAAAGCTTCAACCTTCTCAACGGGGGACTCCACCTTCCTCAGAATTTTACCAGTGCACACAGATTCTTCAAATTCGAGCTCATTTGCATGCACTTTGATGCCATTTAAACCCCCTAGTAGACAGCATACATTAGGATTAGGAAGACAAGATAACAAACAAGTTGAATCTTCTAATGAATGTCAACTAACTCAAATACCTGCTGAAAGTGTAGATCTGATGAGGTCACCACACCAACAATACGATAGGACATGAACATCTGCATTCTCCTTTTTTATTACAGTTTGAAAAAATTCAAAACACACGTCACGGAGAATCGAATGCTCCCCAGCTAGTATTATGTCTTTCAGTTTAAGACCTTTAAGCCCACCAAATTTAATCACACTTAAATTTGCTTCTTTCTCAATATATGAAACTTTCTCAAGTGCTTTTCGCAGACCTTTATGGTTCAAATTCTCCGCTGCAAAAGCAAAAGCAAAAGCTTAGAATCTATGAGGCAATGGGGGTCATCAATTATCACAAGCCCCATGAGATAAAATTACCTTTTTCAGTGGCTAATATGTCATTTATACACATCACATAGGCATTTATGTAATTTTTGTGGGCTTCTCTCCAACAAATTGTTTTTAGAGTAGGCTCATATGGATATGGATATGTATATTCTTTCCGGACTTTACCAGATTCTTGAGCTATTGCCATGTCAGCAAAGAAGACATATGAATCAACAGAAGCAAATGAAAAATTAAACTCGGAAAATATCATCAATTGGCGTTCTTCTAGGTTATGCTCTCCTGAGAGGGGTACAACAGCTTTCTGAATAAGTGGCTGAGCTAAGAAAAAGTCTATCTCATGTTTAAATCCTTGAGAATAAAGTGTTTCAATGATGTCAAGCTCCTCCGCAGTAAAAGAGTCACTTAACCTGTTCAGCAAGTACCCTGTTTGGAAAGACAAATCCTAGAAAACAAAAACATGACCCAGTAAGAACCAAGTCATTTCTATCTTCTAAAAAGTTTCAACTACAGATGATGATAAAAAGAATAACCAAAACCTGAAATCTGTCTGAGGAGTAATTCTCAATCCACTTCTTGTAGCAATTATGATCAGTAAGTCCCTTCAGCTCCTTACCAATGTAGGCATAAAGCTTCATGAAAGATGCAATAGCACCTAGGGTATAAGCGGGCAACTTGGTTCTTTCAATAGGAGCTGTAACCCCATCAATCTTTCCCGACGCTGTAGCCAACAAGAAATCTTGGCACTTGGAAGTTGCTGGATTCAGAGTAGTATCTTTGACGAAATAAGAGCCCCATTCCTGTCCAATTCATTACAAATTGGTAAATTTGCCCAACAAAGAAGATAAAACTTCATACGGATAAAATAACTGAATATATATCATCTTTACTGCAGCATCCCCATTCATGGTAATCAGGCCTAAATAATAATTGTTATTATTATAAATATTGGATCCATAGCTAGTATATAAACACAAGTATTTTTACCTGGACAAAAGAATCATGCAAGTTTATGGCAGTCTTCCTGAGCTCATTAATCTGATGCTTTGCATAATCATCCTGTGCGTTTGTTTCTGCTAACTCAAACCTGCAATACATCCATCATTATTGATTCCTAAGTTACTACACTTTCTATAAACTAAACCAAACAAAAACTGAAGCAAAAGGCAGACAATACCAAAGTTAATGAACAAAGAAACTCACATTTTAAGAACATTTTTAAAAATAATAATAATAATAATAATAACCGTCAGGATAAACTCTCTATCAAAATTAAGCTTAAGAAGAATCCTAAAAGTGCATCCGCTAAAGAACAAAAAAAAAAAAACAAAAAAACAAAAAGAGAGAGAAAGAGAACTGACGCAGTAGCGAATGTCTTGAGCAAACAAACGTCCTGTGCGACAAACTTTCTGAACGACTCGACCTTGAGATTCCCCGACGCCAAAGAGACGATGAAGGGAGTGTAGAGCGCGAACGGCGCCTCCTTGCTGAACTTTTGCCAGCAATCCTCCGCTATGTAGATGCGTCCGTACACGTCCCTCGGGTGCTTGCCAGTATACATCTCCCTATCCATGGCGGTGGTTGCAAACAGTCACTACTACCACTAGCAGGGGCGGAGGAATGGCGGTGGTAACTGCAAAACGGAAATCGAAAAATCGGGGGATTCAATTCGACTCTCGGGGGATTCAATTCGACTCTCGGGGAATTATTAATTGTATATATATTTAATTTTAATTCCATAACTGATTCTGATATTTAAGCGAATAATCGACCGTGCTTTGCTGCCTAATCGGCTTAACGGTTGATAATTGTAACATTTTTTTTTTTAAAAAAAAAATGTTACAATTATCCTCACCAAAATATTTTTTTTAAAAGCAAGAAAATAAATTTTCCTCACAAAAAAAAACAATTTAATAAAAATTCAATTATAATTTAAAAATAATGAACGGAGAGATTCAACTTAGGCAGGCGGGTGACCACACCATAATCGGAGGAGGTAGGGGTGAGTTTGAATCTCAGTGGAGGCGCTGCTGTATATTTTTTCTAGTATAACTGCAAAGTATATTCACTAAAAAGTATGAATATCAATCATTATTGCATGGACCATGGTCCACACTGTTGTGTGGACCAAAAATAAAAAGTACATTATTTTTGTACTGAAGGTATATTATTTTAGGGTACAAAAATAATGTATTTTCAGTACAAAAATAATGTACTTTTTATTTTTGATCCACACAACTGTGGACAATTGTCCATGCAATAATTTGCCTATGGATATATGATATATCTACCTCAAGAGAGTGAATACTTTGTGTAAAGCCTGGAAATAACCTAAATTCATTGATATGGGCTGTAAATAAAGTTTCAACCCAATAATAACTTTTGGGCCCTCTTCGACCGGCCTGTTAAGGTCATTCCTCATGTGAACCCAACAAGAAACAATCTGTGAAACTTGGGATATCTGAACTGTTCATCCAAGAAACATAAAAATCCCACTATTTTTGCACAATACATATTTTCACTACTTACATCACACTAATCATAATCTTTAGTTTCCTACTTCAAGAATCACTAAAAATGTAAATACGAGTAGGCTTTTAGTCAAAATCCCTATTTTACTTCTTTTTTTTTTGTTGGTGCTTCTAGAAATAAACTAACGCTACCGGAGATTACGTCACCCTCTGTTTAGCAATTCCATAGCTTCTGCCCAAAAGATCGATCCCCGCTTTACTGTGTGTTCAATGAGTCCAACACAAAACCTACTCCAACTTAAAAGAAGTCCAACTCTAATGATATTTGAGGTGAAATTTTTGCTTTTATCTTATTGGTTCCAATTATAACTTGAGGTCAGACGTTAAACCACTATGCTAGTTTAGGGTATACATTTTAATTTATATTTAAGCCCCGACTAATGAGAGGAAAGAAGGTGGTCTGGCACTACTATGTATAATTCAGCAAGCTTATTCTCTACTCTCACGATCTCCGTCTACTTTATTTCCCTCCCTGGACGACACGTGTCTATGGCCGTTACTTCTTATCTAGTTCTTTCATGAGCCGGACTCTTGAGCCCTTGGGCAGTTGGGCCTTCATGTGAATTATATAAGGATTATTAACATTAAGGAATTTACTCAACATGTACCATCAATATTTACATTTACTAGCCAAATCTACTATTCATCGGTCAAAATAAATTTTTTCTTTATTACTTATTTTTAACAATTTTTAATTATAATTTTTTGAGCAGTTAAAAATAACTACAATCAAGTCAAATTAATTGAACTAAACAAATAAAATAAGACAAAAGAAATATTATTCAAATGTGTGCACGAAATAAATTACATATGATAATCATATTTTATATATTTGTTCATACATTTTAGGACTTATCAATAATCTAATGCTAAAGCACATGAAATGATAAGCTCCAAACCTATATAGAGCATGAATAGTATGGATTTCCAGTTTCCACCTTCTAGGCAATACAATAGATGCATCATTAAATTGGCCTATCTATTAATAGCATCCAATCCACCTAGATTCTAATGAATTGGCAAAGGTTTTCAATTTCCTTATAAGTTAAAAGACTCATCTCCTTGGGTGGTGCTAATGAATTTGGCAATGTTTGAGTCCATAGCTGTTGCTAAGAATCAAGGGAGAGAGTAAAGGATCAAAATAATTGAAAATCCGGAATACATGTCATGCAAATTGTCACAATGGTTTTGGTACTACGTGTCTGTATTAAGTATAAGTATATTATTCGATCAACACTACATACCCCTCATATGTTTCCACTACAAACTTCTCCTCCTGATGTGGCATCATTTGATTGAAAGCCCGGAATATATGTCATGCAAATTGTGAATTGTCACAATGGTTTGGGACTTTGGTATTACTTGTCTCACTACAGTAAATTGACAGACTTCCCCTAAAAGGATGCAATACGACAATCTATGTGTGAGGATTATCTGTGATCTATCCATGTTCCAAATGATGTATTAGGGTTTTATGAATTTAACTCAAAAGAAGTGTCTATTAGCATTTCTTCCCGAGACAACCATGAATTCAAAAGCGATTTTTTGCCAACAAAACTGATGTCCGTTACACCGGGCAAGTCAACACAGGATATCATATCAATACTCAAGAATCACAACCATCATCGTAAGGAATCATGAAATTCATCTCAAATCATACAAATACATCCACTACAGACACACATATATTGCTCATCTAATGCATATTGTAACTAATCAGAACAACTTCACAAAGACAAGCATGTGGAAGGCTTAAAATTGAAGTTGTAGAGTACAATTTTAGCAATTGATGAAAATGAACAGTAGAGAAAGCAATTACTGACCACTGACCAAACAGTGAGGCGGAGCAGGAAGATGGACGGGGACGATTAACCCGACAAAGCCATAGCCTGGCAAATTTCGGAGCACCGGAACGACGAGCGCACCCCAAATGGACAATGAGGTTTGATTTTATTGGCTTTACATTTTAGAAAAATGTAATTTTTTACATACTATTGGCCTTGTTACAACTTACACATAGTATTTGTTTATAGGAAAAATGACGTTTTTTCCTCCTATGTTATATGTATATAGCATTATTTCCCCTCGGTTATTAAAGTGACGGTTTTCCCCTTCTGTAATGTTAAATTGATATTTTTGCCCTTAAAAATAACTATTTCATTTATTTTTCTTCTCCAATAAATTATTTCTTATATGTATGGATAACCACGATTCGGTTCGAACCTAACTGGACACTGTAACAATCATACCGAAATAGTATAGACGGTTATGGTAATGATTCAAAACCAAAAAAATAAAATAAAATAATTGTTAAACCATGAATCAGAACTGAACCGCAGTCATATATAGTGAAAATGATCAAACACTTATTTTAATAAATCAGTTCAGTTCGGTTCCAATTTCGATTTTGAACCGCCAATCAAAACTTATTTATTTATTTTTATAATTTTATTTCTTATTTTTAAAATAGTCTAAATTCGACAATTATTTTATTTAGGGGAAATGGCGTTTTTGGCCCCTCAATTGTTTTACTTTTGGAAATTTAGCCCCTCACAATTGATTTGAACAAATTTGGTCCTTTACTTATACATAATGTGTCACATTTAGTCCCTAGTATTATATAATTAGAATTTTTGTTAGTAATTTTTTTTTCATGAGGTTATATTTATCTTCTTTTTTTTTCATGAGGATATAATGTAGAGATTTGAATAAAAAAAAATTCAAAATGCATATGGACTAAATGTAACACATTATGTACACTTAATGTACAATTATTAACAAAATTTCTAATTATATAATAATAGGGACTAAATGTAACACATTATGTACAATTAAAGGACCAAAGTTATTCAAATCAATTGTGAGGGGCTAAATTTCCAAAAGCAAAACAATTGAGGGGGCAAAAGTACCGTTTTCCCTTTTATTTATTTATTTTTGTGTATTCATGTTAGTAACACAGGTTGTGATGTGTTTGTACATTCGAATGTTAGGAGGATGAGTTCTATGTATTTTGTGTCAATATTCTGTGTATTCTAGGCAACCGTTCTGTGTATTCATGTCAGTAACAAAGGTTGTGATGCGTTTGTGCATTCGAATGTTAGGATACACATAATACAAACTCAAGTATTATCTCTTATGTTTCATGTTTTTCAAATTTCACAATGTTGTTTAAATATTCAGCTTTTGTCGTGCATGTTTTTGTGATCTAATGAACTTGTGTGTATTTTTTGTTCTTGCTTCTTCGTCACTGTTTTTGTTATTGTTCAAATTACAGTTATATTTTATTTAAAAAAAAACTGTAATGAGATCCGAATACGGTGTTGTTTCGCACGCACCACGGTCCACGGTATAAAGATCCGTAAATTATTGTGTGGACCACGATCTAAAATAGTTTTTTTTTTGAATTTTAAGAGTTAAAAACTTAAAATAATGTACATTATGGATTAAAATAATAAAACTTTTGAAGTAGGATAATACATTTTATGTTAGAATAATGTACATTATGAATTGCAAAGGAAAAAAAACAAATATTTTCAAAAAAAAAAAAAAAAAAAAAAAAGAAGAAGAAGAAAACAAAAACACACACAAAACGACGTCGTTACCGTGGATTGCTCAACCAACCGCAACAACCTCAGAATTTCGGAAATCAAATCCCCATTTTCGCCGTCTCTGTCCGCCGCCGTCGAGGAAAGAGAAATCTAACCGCCACCGGAAAATGAATTTCCGTTTCGCAACCCTCAC
Organism: Ipomoea batatas; assembly: GCA_002525835.2. Classification (NCBI taxonomy): domain Eukaryota; kingdom Viridiplantae; phylum Streptophyta; class Magnoliopsida; order Solanales; family Convolvulaceae; genus Ipomoea; species Ipomoea batatas. Next base: position 10,550,495 of record CM008343.1, on the reverse strand, counting down.
ATTCCGGTCAATCGTATCCACCCGCCGCCATCATTTTCTCTCTTCGAAATCCTTCGCCTCCTCCGCAGCTCCGACGTCCACACCGCCGTCATCTACTTCCCCCCAACAATACCCCCAAACATTGGATGGATTGCGGAGGCGGCTAGCGGCCGAGTCTCCGGCGTTCGGAGACTTCATACGGCTCCAGTCGGACAGCGAGTACTCTGTCGAAGTCGGCACGAAGAAGAAGCCGCTCCCCAAGCCAAAATGGATGAAGGAAGCAATTCCCGGCGGGGAGAAGTACACGCAGATCAAGAAGAAACTGAGGGAATTGAAGCTCCACACTGTTTGCGAAGAGGCCAAGTGCCCTAATTTGGGAGAATGTTGGTCCGGCGGCGAAACGGGCACCGCCACCGCCACCATTATGATTCTCGGTGATACTTGCACTCGAGGTTGCAGGTGATTTTTATTGCGTTATATATTGGATTTAAAGGTAGAGCAGATTTGGTAGCTTAGAATCTGGGATTTTGATCTTTGATCATCTAACTTTATTAAAATTTGTAGGAAAAATTAGAAAAATGTTCTAATTGCACATAGTTTACTTGTTTGATTGTTGGATTGCATACTTTTTAAGTTCAATGACCCAATTGCACAAAAACTATAAGTTTAGTAACCTATTTGACACTTTTTTCAAATTTTTACATGTACAACATGTCATCAGTTCATTAAGGATATTCTCCCTGCTAAAATTGGCAGATTTTGCAATGTGAAGACTTCTCGAACTCCACCTCCTCCTGACCCAAATGAGCCATCCAATGTGGCGGAGGCAATTGCTTCGTGGGGATTGGATTATGTTGTAATTACCAGTGTGGATCGTGACGATTTGCCTGATCAAGGAAGCAGCCATTTTGCTGAGACAGTAGAGAAGCTCAAGGCATTGAAGCCAAATATGCTCATAGAAGCACTAAGTATGAACACCTTTTTTTCCCACCTTTGCATGATAATATATGTTTAAATACAATATATTTTGCTAGATTCTTGAGCATTCTGTTTACATTAATTGCTACATTGAACCCCTTCCCTTGTTCTTTTTTGGTTGTAGCTCCTGATTTTCGAGGGGACCATAGTTGTGTTGAAAAGGTTGCCAAATCTGGATTGGATGTTTTTGCTCATAACATTGAGACAGTTGAGGAGCTTCAGAGTGTTGTACGTGATCACCGTGCTAACTTTAAGCAGTCCATGGATGTCTTAGTAATATGCACCTGCTGGTACACTGACCAAGACATCGATAATGTTGGGATGTGGAGAAACGCCTGATCAAGTTATTAAAACAATGGAGAAGGTGAGGGAAGCAGGTGTTGATGTAATGACATTTGGGCAATACATGAGACCCTCAAAGCGTCACATGCCTGTGTCAGAATACATAACTCCAGAAGCTTTTGAGAAGTATCAAGTTCTTGGAATGGAAATGGTTCGTCCCAATCCTTTTCTTGTTAATTCACTTTATGTATATTCCGTGCTATTGCTAATCATGATCTCGCATCTTATCAATGTTTTAGTGCACACGTATTTTAGCTGGTTCTGTTTTTGAGTTGATATGAGTGCTATTTGTCTTGTCCATAGGTTATCAGAAAAGTTACACACACACACACACACACACACACACAAAAAAAAAAAAAAAAAAAAAAAAAAATTAAAAAAAAAGGTTTTGTCCCTAATGTTGTGCTCCATGAAACCAATATCTAAAAAATGGGACTCTGTTCACTGAGGATGATTACAAACATGAAAGAAGAGAGGCTGAATACACAAAGTGGAGACTGCATTTAACCCTAATTTCTCCTTCCTCTACATGAGTTAATGATAGTGCCTAAGTAAAGCATACAAGTATTGCAGAACATAATTCGTGACCTTCCCCCTACCTCTTATTAGTGCTGTGTAACTCGTACTCATCTCCCGAAGCCTTTTCCCATTTCTGTCTGGGTAGTTATTATGCACCAAAGATACATTAAATAAAAAATGTCATGGCACTTAGATGCAATTCTTTTTTGGGTGACAAGGGAAATCCGTAGTCGCTACCCGAGGGTGTGCTCTAGATAAATCCCACCTTGTGACCCTAGCCAGAAAAGGACCACAAAGAGGCAAACCAACTTAGGTTGCCCATAGCTGACCGGCTCTGGCTCAAACCAAGAAGGCCAACAACTTGGCTAGGGTTGCCCCCACTTAGATGCAATTCTTGAAAATACACTACTCTCTAGTGTGTACATACCTCTCTTTGGACACAGGAATGAAAGGGCTTATATGCTGTCACTTGATTACTTCAGAACTCTGTAATTCAAGACCATAAAGATATACTACTCTTTACATACCTCTCTTTGAACTCTTTTTCCATAAGCTATATGCCTGCCTAAATGCAACATCAGGTTGACAGGTTGCCTACTTACTAATTTACTATTAATGACATTAGTGCCCATTTGCGTATTTCAGGGATTCCGGTATGTGGCATCTGGACCCATGGTTAGGTCGTCGTACAAGGCAGGCGAGTTTTACATAAAATCCATGATAGAATCAGACCGCGCTGCATCTTCAGTGTAACATCCAGTTTTCGTACGATAGAATTTACTGCTTCAGTGGTTTGCTTTATGTGCTCCCCAAATTGTGTGGTCTACTTTTGGTGCAAGCCATTCAATCTTTATCTTCCCATCTCAAGCAAGAATCACAGCAGAGTGTGAGGCAATGGGAAAACATTATTTGTACTACATCTTACTTGTACATATGATTGTTGGTTGATGTAATTATAATGTTTTGGATATTGCAATTTGATCATTGTTCAATTGTGTAAAGACCTTCCATTTCATACCTGGAATGTTCAATATGATTGGGAACAACAAAGCACTCAGTTTGATGCTGTCATACTATGCATAAATTAGGACATCCTGTGGGAATATTTCCCTTCACATTACCCAATATCTATCTATCTCTGTATATCACTATTCACTAATAATAATACGGAGTAATTTATATTATTATTATTATTGCCAAAGGTCTTGTGATCAAGCGACATAGCTATGACTTCTTACTGCTCCAGTACTTGAGAAAGTAAAGTATGTATGAACAGATACTACAATGTAACAGAGTTAATAGTATTAAAAAAATTATATTATTATCATAAACAAATAATAAAAAAATAAATAAAGCGGTGAATACTACACCTAAAAGAACACTAGTGCGAAAGACACACTAATCGCACTTAATGGGTACGTGCACCTTGCATTATATCGACACGGGTATATGGCAAATTATTATGTACCAAGGTTCAAAATACAATTCTGAACTTTCAGTGTGTAAATTGTGACGGGACCATGGTATAACTATCGGTAGATGCAAGCTAATTTGGAGGCTTTTGGGTTTTGGAATTGATTTTGTTTTATTAAATTCTCTTATATACTGTTAGGTTTCAAGATTACACAGCAAGGTTTCATGGTCTAGTGGTCAGGACATTGGACTCTGAATCCAGTAACCCGAGTTCAAATCTTGGTGGAACCTTCATTTTCATTTTCGCCAGAAGCTTCGTCTTCGCGGGAGTAGTTAATAGCTTCATAAATTTTTTTTTTTTTTTTTAACAGCTTCATAAATTTTTTTAATTTATAATTTATCAAACATTGCGTAGCGGCAATTAAATTAAATTTTTTTAATTTATAATTTATCAAACATTGCGTAGCTCCATTCTTTATGTATCAAAGTGTGTAATGTAATCGAGGGTCTCCATATGAGTGGATCAAAATTCCACTCTTGTCAATATTGCCCCTGCACATGCCAAATGATTTCTTTGCTTGGCTTCCTCACACCAGGAATTAACCCTTTCCAATCTGATATCATGGCAGAAATGAAGAGGGCGTGAGTGGAAGAGCTTCTTGATCCTTCAATTAAGTGGGTATGATGGTGAAAGGAACTGCAGTGAACATGATAATATATGCATTTGATTGGTGTACTAGCCAAAGGGATACCTTATCCTATAGGCCACATTATTATTCCCATCATTCTGGTTTTATCTGCAGGCTTTTTGCCCTCTCACCCTCCTTATTCTTCTTCTTGGTATCAGTGTTGTGCAATGGGTAATTATGCAATTATGAGATTTCATTTCTTTAAAATTTTCTGTCACTCAATCATGTAACTATGTAAGAATAGAGTTATTTCACGGTATTTTAGGAGTTATTGTAAGTGTGATTAGGAAAGATAAAATGGGATGAGAGAAAAAAAGAAATAAAACAAATTTAATTTTAATAAATAAATAAATAAATAAAGTAGTGTGATCAATCATTAAACTTCTTTTCTCTTGGAAACCTAAATAACCCCATCTTTGCAGAAGCACCCCAATCTTCTCTCTCTTATCTTCTCTCCCCTCCATGTGGCTTCCATTCCCTAAAATACTGTGAAATAACCACTGATGTGGTTGCTCTAAGGCAGGTTATCCATTTGAAAATCATGATATATATAGCATAAAAATATATCCTCTTGTCATCATGGTTCTTGATTATTGATCATGTGCCAAGAAATTTACTATTACTAACATAACATATAATTTATTTTTCATACTACATTATTATATGTATCTTGTGAGATAATCAATCTTCAATCAAATCCTTTTCAGAACAGATTTTCTAATGACATTGCTAAATACATAACAAATATAATAAGTTAATTATGGATGCGACAAGACCTTCTCGCGTTTAACTCCTAACTTTCAAAGTCTTTGATCACCCTCCTCTTTCTATTAATACTATGCCCGGCTTAGAATCTTGAATTACTAGTTAAAGTTCTAAGGTCCTTCTATTAGATGTAAAAAAAAAAGAAAAAAAAATCTTTTCGACTTTTTTACTTTTATACTTTTAATGTGGTTAATCAAATTATGTAACATTGTTAGACGGGACTTACCTAGTTACCTTACTTGATTAATTTATAAATTGATTAATTTTATCATGAATTAATAAAGAATATATGTATTATATAACAATCAAATCAAATCAAATCAAATCAAATATATATAATAACAGAAGTGCCTGAAACATTTGTCCCGCCCAAACTCTCAGGGGCATTTTTATAATATCAAATATTTAGATTAAAAAATCATTTAAAATTAAAATTAATTACACTTTCCTTTTATAACCTTTTGCTTTACAATTTGTGTTATATATCACCATACTCTCCCTTTCTTGTCTCACAATTATTATATTCTAATAAGCCACTAAATATTTGATATTACAAAAATGATGTTTGTCAAATAAATTTAAAATAAAATAAATTAAAAAATTCATACAATTAATTAATAAATTTATAAAAATAAAAAGATACATACAATTAATTAATTAATTTTATTTACAATTATAATTATTATAATTAAAAATTAAAGAATTAAGAAACTAATTGTAATAATTGTCCAGACTTCATATTAATACACTAATAATTATTATTCTATACAGATATTTCTATTTTTCAAAATTAAGTAATTAATTAAATAGAGTTTAGTATAATTAAGGAATTATTATTTTGCTAAAATTAATGAATTAATTGTAGTAAAGCTAATAATGGTCATATTATTACACTAACAATTATTATTCAAATTAAGCTAATAATTATTCATAATACTATACAATTATTACTATTTTATGAAATTAAAGTATTAGTTGAATAAATTTTAGTAAAATTTAGAAATTATTATTTTGCTAATTGAGAAATTAATTATAGTAAAGCTAATAATGGTCAGATTAGTATACTAATAATTATTATTCTAATTACACAAATAATTATTCATATTACTATACAATTATTAGTACTCATATGGTAATTAATAGATTTTTTATATATGGTAAATAAGTTAATAATTAAACAAATTACTATACATATATCACTAATTAAGTCATTTTCTCACCTTTTATTAGGTTGTCCGTAAAATTAAAATTTGACATATTAATATTCGAAATGATTGTACTATAATAACTAGTATTTTCGCCCGTGCGTTGCACGGAATGAATCTGTTATAATATTTTAAGAATATTTGGATCGATATACAATTATATAAATTATAACATCGAATATTATATAGCGCAA
>CM008343.1:10467099-10504924 GCA_002525835.2 Ipomoea batatas | reverse complement strand
CAGGAGGACACGGATTCGATCCGTCAACGAACCCTAATAATTTGTGTCCGCAAAGAAATGGCACGACTTGTGTTGTCCAGAACAGAAAATTGTCATTCGTTAGCTTGAGACTCACATAGTGATGAGCTATGGACATGGAGGCCACCGCTGGAGAGGCCGCAGACGTAACAGAGGCATCCGAGACAGTCCGTTCAGAAGAATTAACAGAACCGTCGGCCATCAGGAGAGAACCCGAACAAACTGATACCAGATGAGAACACAATATCTGTATTGATTGAGTTGAATTGAATACAATGACAAAGGTAGAATATATACAAGAAGACTCACAGAGATACTAGGATAGACAATCCTATCATGACTCAGACTCACAGAGATACTAGGATAGACAATCCTATCACGACTCAGACTCACAGAGTCCTAATAAGTGATATACTAATAACGTAACTTATAAATGAAAAGCTACTTAGATATCTAATTAACTAATTACATTTTATTTTAAAAGTATAATTTATTCCTAATAGTTGTTGGTGGTTGTGGTGTTTGTGTTTATTTTACTTTTATTATCAAATTTGTAGGTAAATGTTATTCTATTATTATTATTGTCGTCGCCGTATTTAAAATAATTGATTTCTCACAAATATGACAAGAACATAACATATGGTTTATCAGAATTGAAGATATATAAGAAAGTTTAAAAAATTTTAAGCATATAAATTGTAGAGAAAGAAAACTTTTTATTCTAATAATAAATTAATAATATAACAAAACTAGTTACCCGCTATGTTTTACTCGTACTAAATGTTTAATTTACCAAACACTTTTGATAAGACAAAATAAACACATTTTAGCTCATATTTTTTTTTATTAATTTTTGGCTTGGCCTAATGAATTTCGAGTTTAAATGATTAAATTCTTTATATTTTCCAGGTCCACCTTGCAAGGTGGACCTGGGTCCACGGCATAACAATTGATGTGCTTTGAGGTCTTGATGATATAAGCAAGCTGTTGAGATTAAGAGAACAAAAATCAATAACAATGACAGAAAATAATAAAGACAAGATTTACGTGGTTTGACAACATGAACTTCGTTATGCTTCGGTCACTATGCAATGCTTGGTTCTGTCCAACACTTATCATCCTCCCGTACATATGAGACATACACAACACAAACCAATGCAAAAGCAAAACAAAATGTGCAACATTGTATTTCTCACTCAAAATGATATATGCATGGCATTTTGATTATACCTTGATGTAGGAAAGTCCATTTAAGGTGATTTTAGTGGCATTGAAAAGCCAACTCAAAGAGGTACAATTCTTATGAAAATCACAAAGTTTAATTTTGAACTTATAAGGGTCAAAATCAACTTGGAAGTCGAAGTTGTGCAACAGAGTACTTCTAACTCGGCAAGAATCCTCCCCACTGCAACGAGGGTGGGCATGCATAAATATATTTCATTCTCCCATTTGAGATTCCATAACTGCCCACTTTCCCCTCTCCCGGCCTTTTGCTCTCAATTTCTTCTTCCACCATATAGCCTCAAAGAAGGGATTACTTGGTAATTTAGGAGTCAATTAGGTTTTGTTTTGTATAGTAATAAGAAGAGTGAGGATGCAAGATTCCTAGTTTTAATTGTAGGATCGAGGCTTATACAAGTTCATTTTTAGTGTATTAAATTACGCATTCATTTTTACTAGGCTTATATATTTTGATATATGCTCATTATATTTTTAAAATATTTTGAGTCATTAAAATGGACCTATAGTAAAATAAAATGGTTGGACATGCAATATATTAAAAATTAACATGTATTAGGGGTCCATCTTAGTATGTGAATCCTAATTTACAATATAAGCATTGTACGTAAGAATGATAGGCGGCTATGCATGCTTGTGAAGAAGATTGGAAGAAAAGATGGCTTTCATTACTTATGCAAGTCCAAAGTATTTTCAAAGAAAAGAAAAAGGTATTGCGTGCTATAAAGAGAGAGAGAAAAAAAAAAAAAAACAGAAATTGTAACCTAGGAAATTAAAATTATGTAAATGTTAGTTGTACAGAATAATACTCTTGGACTTAGGGTGATACTCCAAATCATTTGTGATTTTTGAGTACTATTGACCATGTTACATGTAGTATCTGTTCATAACTTACTGAAGTTGAAACCCAACGAGTCAATATCGCCCCATTGAGATTCAAGCCTATGACCTTCGAATTGAGAAAATCATTTCATATCGATTGACCACAAGGTCTTTGACTCCTATGTTATTAGTTTTTTTTTTTTTGAAACAAGAAGAAACTTCATTAAGCCAAAACAGAGTTCAGACAATCAAGACCGGCCAAACACCGGGGAATAGAATCAAAAAGCTCACAAAACGCAACGCCGACCATAGACAGCGATTGCTTGGTTATAACATGTGCTGGCATATTAAATTTTCGACTAATAAAAACAAGAGAAGCCGACTCAAATTGATGCAAAAGCTCACATATCTCATCAATTAAACCACCGAAGGGAGTGCAATTTCCCCTGGTCTTGACCGCATTTGCAACAACCTGTGCATCAGTCTCAACAATCACATGCTGCTAACCCCTGCCCTTTAGCCAACTGAGAGCTTCCCTTGCTCCCATAGCCTCCGCCTCACGAACAGAAAAAAGGCCTTCAACAGTTCGCATAACCACTCCGTGAATGACCCCGGCATCATCCCGAACCACCCATCCAAAACCCATTCTTCTATTCGCGAAATCCATAGCAACATCAACATTGACCTTCACAAACCGAGGAGGGGGAGGATGCCACATTCCATGCTCAGGCTGTTGAGTAACACAATACCCCAAACCCATATTAGCACCATAGACCGCTCTCCAATTTTCCACAAAACAGAAAGCATAGTGAAGCAAGGAAGCAGGATCTTTAACAATGTTGTTCCGGACCTTATCATTTCGGTTTCCCCAAATAGCCCAGCAAACAACCACCACCTTCTCGCACATCTCCCTCGACAACACCCCCCACATCTCATCCACCCAACCCTGAACCGAATCCACAAACCCCAGCTCCCAATCTTTATCAATAATCCTCCAACACTCGTGCGCAAAACTGCAATTCGCGAAAAGGTGAATAGCAGTTTCTGCCTCAGAGCCGCATAAAGGACATAACGAATCTCATTGCACCTGTTTAACAATCAAAGCATCTTTAGTAGGGAGCTTCATAGTACATAAAGTCCAAAAGAAACATTTCAGCTTTGGTGGCAGCATCAAACGCCATACTCCAGTCCAACCATAACCCCCATCATCCACACACAACCCTCTCACTAACCGATAAGCACTCCTAACCGAATACCCTCCATGTTCCTTGCCTGTCCAAAATAAAGAATCCTACCCAGGCATGGAAAGAGTAGGAATACTCAGAATAAGGGAGCAATCTCGTGGGCAAAAAATATCTTTCAGTAAATCCTCATCCCAAGAAGTTGTACCATTCAGAAACAGAGACTTAACAAGAGGATTATTTAAATAATTCGGCTCCGGGGTACCCACCAAAGGATTATCACAATCAGGAAGCCAAGGATCCCCCCACACTCTAACCCTCTCCTCATCCCCTATCTTCCATCTAACCCCTTTCCGCACCAAACCTTGCGTTGCATAAATACTAGACCACACGAAAGAAGGGTTGGATCCCCTACCTGCCTCTAGAAAAGAACAGCGGGGAAAATAACGGGCTTTAAAAATCCGAGACACAAGGGCATCAGGTTCATTAACCAGTTTCCAACTCTGCTTTCCTAACATAGCAAGTTTCATCTCCCTCACCTTACGAAAACCCATTCCCCAAAACCCTTAGGACGACAAAGGTCATCCCAAGTACTCCACCTAATACCCGACCTCCTATTCTCACAACCCCACCAGAACGAATTCATGAGTTTCTCAATCTCATCACACAAACCTTTGGGAAGTAAAAATACATTCATTGCATAATTTGGGATACTCTGCAGCACAGTTTTAAGCAAAACCTCACGCCCCCCCCTAGATAAAAATCTATTTCCCCAATGGAGAATCCGCCCTCTCACCTTTTCCCGAATAAAACCCAGAATATCCTTCTTACGTCGCCCCACATACCCCGGTAGCCCAAGATAACGGCCCCTAACCTGCTGTTCATGAATACCTAAAAGATCACAAACAGCCTCCTTATCCTCCCTCTCAACGCTTGCCCCAAAAGTGATAGCTGATTTATCCAAATTTATTTGCTGCCCGCTAGCCTGACCATACTCCCTCAAAATTTCCTTTATACAACCAGCCTCAAGATTATTTGCCTTAAAGAACAGCAAACAGTCATCTGCAAAAAAGAGATGGGAAATTCTGGGAGCCCCCCTAGCCACACTAATTCCATGCAGCTCACCACCATCCTCACTCACCCGTAACATCTCACTCAGACCTTCGGCCACAATAATAAAAAGACAAGGTGACAAAGGATCCCCCTGCCTTAAACCCCTAGAAGGAATTATAGGCCCCCACTCCTTTCCCTCAAACAAAATATTATAACGTACTGTGGCTACACAAGCCTTCATGAGCTCCACCCACCGCACACTAAAACCCATTTTTTCCATAATCCTCCCCAAAAAACCCCATTCCACCCGATCGTACGCCTTACTCATATCCAATTTCAAAGCCCCAAAACCCCCATGCCCCTTTCTCATTCGGTTCATAGCATGTACAGACTCAAAAGCAATAAGGACATTATCAACAATAGACCTCCCTGGAATAAAGGCACTTTGAGAACTGGAAATTACAGAATTTAAAACCCCCCGGAGCCTATTTGCTAAAAGTTTCGCTACAACACGATACACAACATTACAAAGCGAAATAGGGCGAAAATCAGTCATAACATCAGGGTTTTTTTTTCTTTGGAATCAAGACAATATGGGTCGCATTTAGACAATCAGGGAGAACACCAGTATCTATAAAAGATTAGCACAAGAGAACTACCTCAGGACCAACCACGTCCCAGTGGGTCTGAAAGAATGCAGGTGACAATCCATCAGGGCCAGGGGATTTGTCTGGGTGCATAGCAAAGACCGCCAGACGCACCTCCTCCGCCGTGACATGCCGCACCAACTCCTCATTCTGGTAATCAGTAATACGACTACGAACGCAAGCCAAAACTGGTCGATCATCACCCTCCTCTGTTTGGAAAAAATTCTGGAAATAATCGACCATAATATTCGCCTTACCCTCTTCATCAGAAATCGGAAAACCACTGGAATTTAGCAAAACATGTATACGATTTTTCCGCCAGCGGCCATTAACTGAAGAATGAAAATAGCGAGTATTGCTATCCCCTCTACCATACCATAGCTCTTTAGCTCTCTGTTTCCAGTGATCACTCTGCGTTTGAACCAGAGCTAGGTATCGCTGCTGAACTCTGCTGAACTCCCTCACCCCTATCATATCAGTCCGCGACCTCAACTCCCCAAGCCAAACCTTACAGCGATTCAGCTCCTCCATCTCCCCCTTTTTCCTCCCTCGGCCCCATTTCCAAATTTCTTTACCACACATAACTAACCTATCCCCAATCGGCAGAGAAGAAAACCGACCCCAAACCCTGTCCACAAGTTCATTACACTCTGGAACTTTCCCCCAGGTGTTTTCATATCTAGGACGGCGAACATACGATCTTCGACCCAAGTGGTGAGTAACCAAATGAATTGGCAAATGGTCGTTGCAGCCTCCCTCAACCGACCAAGCCCTAGCCTCAGGGAACAAATCACGCCATGTACCGGAGACTAGCACTCGATCCATCTTTTCACGAACCCAATTTGCAGACCCTCTCCCTCTCTCCCAGGTTAATTGACAGCCCATAAAAGCAAAATCACTCAACCCACTACTCCGAACTGCCTCGCAAAACCCCTTCCTAAGCCACTCAGGGTGAGGCACCCGACCAATCTTCTCCTCAGCCCTCATAATGTCATTAAAATCACCCATCATTAACCAAGGCAAATTGTTAAGGGCAGAAAGATACCGTAGCAATTCCCAGGAACTCCGCCGATTAGCCCTCTCTGGATAGCCGTAGTAACCCGTAAAACGCCATTTAGGGGCAGACCCCCCGGGCGTAACCACCGTGTCAATGTAGTGGTTGGAGTAACCCACGACCTCGACGTCAACGCTGCCATTCCACAAGAGAGCTAAACCTCCGCTACGACCGACTGCCGGAACGGTAAAACAATTATCATATCGTAGACGTATTCGAACATATTCCATCCTATTAGTATTGCAAAGAGTTTCAGTTAAAAATAACACGTCAGGTTTTTTTTGAAGGACAAAACCCAACAGCAGTTGAACTGTCAGTGGGTTTCCAAGCCCACGACAGTTCCAACTGAACCAACTCATTGGGCCCGGTGGGCCTGGCAACCAGAGCCCACCTCATCAGAGTTTAATGGATTAGTTTCTTCAACAACCATTGGGCTTACCCACTGACCCAGCCCATGTTCTACATCACCCGACCTCTTCCTCTTCTGATCCACGTACACAACCCCTTCACTAACATTTAAAGCATTTAAAACACCACTCGACCCTCCCTCTCGCACCACCTCCCCCGGATTCACCAACGGCTTGTGTAACGGATCATTCATGACTCCCCCATGCAATAACCCCTCATCATTACCAGCCGTTACAACGGACGAAACATCACTCACCGGATCTTCCAGAACCAACCACCGATTCACCGGCGGCGCTCCTCCTCGCCGGCCACCCGCTCTCATCCATGGACCGAACGGCTTATCACCCCCAGTCAGAGGTTTGTCAGCAGCAACCGGACAAAACTTATCAGAATGCCCAATAACACCACACTCAAAACAAAACGAGGGAAGCCTCTCATACCGTAAATCAAGCCAAAACCAATCGCCTCCAGGCTTTTTCATCTTCATCCGTGCTCTTAGAGGTTTAGTAACATCCATCAGTGTTCGCACCCGCATAAACTCCCGTTCCACCACATCAAAATTTCGCTTATCAGCCTGTTGAAACACCCCAACATGGTTACCCACAACCTGAGCCACTTTCTCCGACATAAATCCAACCGGAAGGTTATGGACTTGTATCCAAAAGGAAGCGGAAATCAAGGGAACCTTCATCGGATCCTCCCCGTTCACCATTCACCGGAGCAGAACCAGATTTTGATCGAATCATAACAAATTATAACGGAATCATTTTTATGTTATTAGTTAAGTGCAACAAATTTAATTTTTATGATTTTTAACGGAATCATAACATTTTTTGAAAACCAAAGCAAACTTTCATTAACTAAATAGAGTCATAAGAAGTCAAAGGATTAAATTAACACTATTGTCGATCATAACAGAAAAACTAATGCATTTACTTCAAATCTCGCATATTCCATTCTTTTTTCTTTTTTCTTTTTCAAATAAAAAAAATAGAAATGACCATATTCTTGATTTTTCTTCTACCTAGAACTATCAATTTTCTCTTATTTATTATTACTTTTTAATTTTTAATTGGAGGACTATCATATCATGTCTTGGACAAGGACAAATACTACCTGCTGGGACCAAGCTAAGATAGGATAACGACTATGAAGACTTGGGATGGAAGGTATACTTTTGCCTATTTGACTATTCAAAAGCCATTACATTGTAAAATTAACTCACAAATTACACCTAATAAAATCTTATGTAACAGAGTCGATCAAAAGAGTACACATTAATTTCCTCAAAAAAAAAAAAAAAAAAGAGTTCACATTAATAAGAATCAAATTAATTAATTACAAATTAAAAATTATGTTCTATCCACTTCTTGGTTATCCCTTCCATGACTAGTGGTATATTATATATTTAATACTATTATTAAAATCCAATCCATATAATAGAGGGATCAGATAAGCAGCCATTCATATTATAGTATTCTTTATATTTATTAAATTACTTGAGGATATTTTGTCCAAATGTTATTTCTTGTGGATGTAATTAACATAATATATTTATATTTATATTTTATATTTAGTTCTGAGAAGACCATATAGGGGTTGTGCCATTTTAATTTTAGCATTGTCCCAAATAGTAGCTAATTAACAAGTATTGTGCATGTGGATTTCAATAATTTTCAAGACAAGCATAGTTAGACCTTTGTTCAATTAATGTTTTTAGAGTAATAAATAATTACGTATTTTTGTTTTAATGAAAAATAAATGTAAATATTAACTATTCACTAAGTTAAATGAATATTATTCTTCTCAAAAGGTTGAATCTCCAACCCCAATGACCCAAACGTCCGGGCTCGACAGAGCATCTTGGAGGAATATGTAAATCATGGTAACTGAATTGAACACATAGGCTAGACATTTGCTTACTCAATTCTTTGTTTTTTTTCCAAACTTCGCACCTGCTGTGACCAACTGAGTTGTCCATGCGAGCAAATGAATATTGTTCTATTTAGAGAAGTTGATACATTATTTAATTCTATTGCATTGAATATAACTCAGACAAAAAAAATTTGAATTTCAAATATATTTGATATTATTTTATTTTTTTTGGAAACTACTACGTATATTATTTAATTTATTATAATAGAAAGAGCAGTCATCGGCAAGTAGCCAAGTATGTATTGTTGTGTATAATAAAATTTCACATGTTAAAGTAACCAACACAAATAAAATGATTAGTCATAGATTTTCTTGGTCATATTTATAGTTCATTTGTACATACAAGCATTCAAATACACAACTATATTTATTTCAATGAGCTTATTACCGAAATGGTCTCTTGACTATTGTGAAATTACCAATTTGGGCCTCGACAATTTTTCGTACTCAATTAAGTCCCTCGACTTTGAAAATTTTAACCAATTTGGTCCTCCGTATATTTTGTCTTTAAACCTCCGTCAAATCGGGACCAAATTGGTAATTTTTGCTATAGTCAAGGGACCAAATTGGTAATTTTTCTATACTCAACTGAATATAGATCTAGGCCTTTGCTTACTCGATCACTCGTCTTTCTTCTCAAACTTCACCTATGTGACCAACTGAGCTACCCATGCGAGCAAATAATGAATATTGTTTTATTTAGAGAAGTTTGATACATTATTTAATTCTATTGCATTGAAGATAACTCAGACAAAAAAAATTGAATTTCAAATATATTTGATATTATTTAATTTATTATAGTATAAAAGAGCAGTAATCGGCAAGCATGTAGTCAAGTATGTATTGTTGTGTATAATAAAATTACACAAGTTAAAGTAACCAGCACAAATAAAATGATTAGCCAGATTTTTTTTGTCATATTTATAGTTCATTTGTACAAGCATTCAAATACACAATTATATTTATTTCAATTTACCTCCGGGACATAGTTCAACTAGCTAATCACCCAACATAAAATTAAGTTCATAAATTTTGTTTTGTAAAATATATGCCATCAGGACACATCCCATGCCCGTTATCTTCTTATCTCAAAAGATCCATAGAGCCTAAAATATATCCTAATGAAGTCAAAAACCTAGGTTATCAAACAAAAAAAAAAAAAAAAAAAAAAACTATACGGCTATTCAAAATCACAGAAGGAAAGAGTCAATATTACCAGATGGAGAGCAAAATAAATAAGTAATTTTCAAAATAAATAAATAAATAATATAATGGAAAAACCAAACAAGTAATTTGTCTTATATTCCTAGTGGGTTACAAACTGACAAAGATTCAGCTTTTATTAGAAGTCTGCAATTCTGTATAGCATTATTGGCCAAGTTGAGTAAATTGATAATGTCATTTTAGCTGTGTTTACTGCAATTTTTTAGAAAATAATTAAAATATTAATTCAAAAATTAGTGTCAAAAAAAACTCGCATACTCTACGCGAGGGTATGCACGAAATAAATCATGCCTTATAACTCTAACCGGTAAAGGATCGAAAGAAGGTAAATCAGTCTATACCTATAGCTAACCAACTCAAACTAAGAAAAACCAATACAGTAAAAAAAAAATTACTTTGAAATATATTTATTAAGAAAATATTTAGATCCCACATCAACTTACTTATACATGTTATATAAGGACTCATTAATATAAAAGATTAAAACATCACATTACTTATGAATTTATAATACTACGGAGTACCTTTTATTTTACTTTTGAGAAATTTAGACTTTTAATCAATTAATTGCGATTGAAATATAAACTTGCCTCCTTAATTATACATTTAGTCTTATGATAATATTTAAAATGGTCTCTTAATTATGTTATAATTTTTTAATTTGATTCGATGAAATTAAAAGTGATAGTGGTGGTGGAAATAGTACAGTGGCGGGCCAGTGAGAGTGGATAGCACGTTGTAATAGATCAGAGCGGTGGAATGCGCAAAGAAGCCAAGGAATAGAATGATATAAGGAGAGCTGGTGGTAGAACAAAACATGCATGAATAGAAGATGACAAGAAATGAAAGGCAAAAATAATAATAAAGTTGAATTCACGGGTGAGATTGGTTTAACCAATCCCCAAACAAGGGACAATTCCTTTTAGCACGTGCGGCCTAAGTTTAATATGTTACAAAAATATGTTTAAAATTTAAGTATGCGTTTTATCTCAATTAAAAACTGAAATTGATAGTTAGTAGGGTTGACTTTAATATCAAATTAAAGTATGTGTTCGATCTCAACTAAAAGATTAAGCTGATAGTTGGATTGCACATTTACGTTTATATATTATATATGCTCAACATCATGTCAAAGTGAGTTCACATTCGTCTAAGTAAGAAGTTTAATTTGATATATTATACGTTCAAAATGAGTAATGTGTTAATAAGAAATTGATTCTCAAAGTATATATATTTGAATTAAGAAGACTTTCTAAAACACTTTTATCCAATATTGAAAAAAAGATATTTGCACTAGTATATATACAATTTTACATTTTAAAAAATATAAATTATATAGTTTCAAGACTCTCTCTTCCGTGCAAGGAATGTAAAACAGTAAAGGGCCTTGAGGAGCCTCAACCCCCCATGTAATCTAATTTTTAATTCTTTAATCTTGTTCTTGTTGTTGTACTAATGTCCTTATAGGTTTTATCAAAAATCTTTTTATAAATTACTAGCCAAAATAATTTATACAATCTGCTATTTAACCGCTAATTGCCAAATAAGGCTAGTATACTATAAGTTCATTTTACGTCTTTTTACACATTAACCGTTAATTGTAATAAAAAAAATTAAAAAAAATAAAAAACTAATTTTATCAAACATATCTTTACAAATTATCGGTCAAAATCATTGATATAATTCGCTATCTGCTAACAGCTAATTGCCAAATAGCACTAGTATACTACATATTTATTTTTAGTGTATTACATATTCATTTTTAGTAAATTTCATTATATGTTTATTTTTAGTGGATTGTAAGTCAAAATAAAATAAAAAGGTAATGCTATTAGAAAAGCAAGCCACAAATTGTTACTAAATAAAATATGTAAATGTGAGTTGAATGGAATAATACTTCCAGACTTGAGGGATACGTCAAAACATTTGTGGTTTATTACCACACTCATTAATACTCGATAACCCAATTGAAAATTATAATATAGTTGATAGACCATTTTAGATATTAATTCTTTAGTCCCTATGTTATTAGTTACGTTAGCTAAGTGTTGCAAATTAAGTTCATATGATTTTTTATGAAACCTTAATTAAGTACTTAACAAAATAAAAAATAACAAATTAAAGTATTAAATTGATATTGTTGTGCTAATGACCTTGTGGTTTAGTGACACGAAGTGGCTCTCCCATATATGAGAAGTCATTAATTTGAGCCCGAGTGGGGGCTGTATTGACTTTTTGTGCGGTATTGACACTTTGTGGTGCTCCAGTAAATAGTACTCAAAAAAATTGACATTGTTGTCGTAACAAAAAAAAAAAAAGAAAAGAAAAAAGAAAAAGAAAAAAACTAATACGTTTACTTCTTTTTTTTTTTTTTTTTTTTGAAATTTTAATATGTTTACACCAGTTTTCATTTTTTTCTTTCTCCATTTTTTTTTTTGTTTTTCAAATTAAAGAAATCTACATATAACCATATAACTGTATTCTTTTTTTTTTTTTAAAGTGACAAGGAAAATTCATACATACTACTTAATTAAGGCCTTAAGGGTATACTAATTAAGACTCTGTTTGGCAGAGCTTATTTAGGAACTTATAGCTTATTTTAAGCTACTAATAAGTTATAAGCTCTGTTTGGTAATGTTCCTAAAATAAGCTAGTAGCTTAAAATAAGAGCTTATTTTTTAACGCTACCTAAGGTAGCGTTTCAAAATAAGCTAGTAGCTTCTTAACTTTTTTTTTCCATCTTTAACCTTGTTATTTTAAAGAAATGACATCATTTACCGTTTCCAATTAAAACCTTTTTGGCTAAACATTTTTGACTTTTTTTTCTTCAATATGTTTAGTTGTAATTTCAATTTGACATTTTTGTTTGAACATTGATTTTTGTATGAATTAATCTTATGAATTACAAACATTTTGTTTTACTTTATATGTTTTCAAATATATGCTCTTACTTTATATTTTATTAAAATATATTGATTTCACTATTTTATTTTTAAATATATAAACAAACATATTTAAATTTAAACTATTTAAATTGTATGAAGATGTCCTTTTTAGTCTTTTTACATTTATCAGCTTATCAAAAAGCTAATTTTACCAAACACTTTTAAGCATAACAGCTAGCTTAACAACTTTTCAGATTTCAGTTTCGAGTTTATAGCTTTTCAGTTTTCAGTTACTTTTTAGCTTTCAGCTACCTTTTCAGCTAGGTTTGCCAAACATAACCTAACTATCACTCATACATAATAACCTACAAATAACATTAAAAAGAAAAAGATAAATTAATTTGTACATTTTGTTATTCTTTTCTTCTCCCAAAAGGTTGAATATCCAACCCCAAGGGCTCCCACGTCCCGGACCAACAAAACTTCTAGGAGGATGTAAATCATGGTAATTTGTACATTTTGTTTTTCTACTAACTAAAAGAGTTGTTTTCCTTTTATTATTTTTTTTTTTGAAAGCTGTCGTTTTCCTTATTTATTATTACGTTTTTCTATTGGAGAACTATATATCATGTCTTTGCCAAATGACAAATACCAGTTAGGACCACGCTAGAATAACGATTAATAAGGCCTCATAGACTTGGGATGGAAAGTCAACTTTTGGCTATTGGACTGTTCAAAAGCTACCATCTGGTAAATTAAGTGGTAATTAGGCGACTGCATGCCTTATATATCCAATAATATTTTGTTTCGATGGCAAGAGAAATCAATAATCACTATCTAATGATTTATTGAGTAAATTGATTTTGTGATTTTAATTTGTAAGTGATCATAAACTAGCTTAGATAGCATATAGCTGATCTAAAACTATAGAATTTTAAAATAAATAGAGTTTAGATAGGGAGGAGGGAAAACATTCATAATTGTTGAAAAAAGTCTACAAAAGTCTTTTTTTTTTTAAAGACAGTAAAAGTTCAGAATTTTTTAAATACCACTCAGTATTTAACAATCCTAATCCAATACCATGGACTTTGAAAGCTCTTAAATGAATATTGTCCTACTTTTAAAGACTCTCTAAAAGTTTGAATTGAATCTCAAAGCTTTTCAAAGTATATAAAAGTATTTAAAAATCTATAAAAGTAAGATGGAATTGAATACATCATTTTAATTTTTAAGAAGACCAATAGATCTCAACTATTACGGAGTATTATTAAAGTTAACAGAGACAACAGACATAGTTGATCCAATGAAACTAAGAAAACCAACGTATCGATATGCGTGCAACTATTATTATTAAAGTTAACATTGGCATCCACTGGATAATTATTAGCAGCCATTCATAATTTCATATCATATTATCTTCTTTGAATTGGCAGAAGATATTCCCAG
This sequence comes from Ipomoea batatas, assembly GCA_002525835.2. Classification (NCBI taxonomy): domain Eukaryota; kingdom Viridiplantae; phylum Streptophyta; class Magnoliopsida; order Solanales; family Convolvulaceae; genus Ipomoea; species Ipomoea batatas. Next base: position 10,491,012 of record CM008343.1, on the reverse strand, counting down.
AACGCGAGTGCAGCGAACATGTCAATATTCCCAGCATCCATGGCCTCCAATCCAGACGAAACTCGATGGATTATCCAAATCAAAGAATCATTCATCCAAGAATTCGAAGAAGACGACGAAACCCCGGCCACCATTTTCAACGTCCCCAAAATCCTAATGCTTTCCGATCCACTTTCCTACACGCCCCACCAGATAGCAATCGGCCCTTACCATTACTGGCGCCCAGAGCTCTACGAGATGGAGAAATACAAACTCGACGCAGCCAAGCGCTTCTCCAAAAGCCTCGCCGACGGCCGCAAATTTCAAGACCTCGTCGATGAGCTCAGGAAGCTTAGCGTACCTAGGATTCGAGCCTCGTACGACAAGTACTTGAGTATTAACGATGATACTTTGGCGTGGATGGTGGTGATGGACGCGTGTTTCTTGCTCGAATTTCTCCGCGTTTACGCGGTCAAACAAGGCAAGGCTTTTGCTAGACTCCCCACCAGGATGTCTCATATGGTCGATGTTTCCGGGACGAAATCCGCCCACAATGTCATGTTAAGGGATATTATAATGCTGGAGAATCAAATCCCATTGTTTATTTTAAGGAAAGTGTTGGAATGGGAATCCTCCTCCTCTCCCGAATCCACCGCCGACATGTTGCTTACGATGTTGTCGGGGCTGTGCAAAGATCTTTCGCCGTTCGTGAATGTGTCGGAAGAAGACATGGCCAAAGTCCCACTAGACGGCTGTGCGCATTTGCTTGACTTTCTGTACAAAGCAATGGTCCCGGAAATGGACGCGCCATGCCAAGAATCATCACGAGATTTAGAAGGGCTAAGCAGTGGAAATATTGCCTATGAAGATGATGGAGAAGACGAAGATAAATCCCTGGGTGACACCACCAATCTCAAGAGGCTCGTTCAAGAAATTTGGAAAATTCTTTCCAAGGTTAAGAGTGCACCGGTGCGTGTTTTCAGGGTAATTGTGAATTTACCATGGGACGTTATTGGTGGTCTCCCCGGAGTTAAAAGCTTGAAACGCCGCTTATCTCCGGCCACCCAAGGAAGCAAAAAGTCAGATGATGATGATAACGGTTCCAAAAGACCTCCATTGGTGGAAGAGATAAGCATTCCATCTGTGTACAAGCTCGTAAAGTCAGGAGTTCGATTCTTACCTACAGATTCAGGGATTCTGAGTATTTCTTTTGACTCAAAAACTACAACGCTTTATCTCCCTATGATCAATTTAGACGTAAACTCACAATTCGTGTTGAGAAACATGGTTGCCTACGAGTCGTGCATTGCCAGTGGACCATTAGTGTTTTCCCGTTACACCGAGTTAATGAATGGGATTATTGACTCCGAAAAGGATACCAAGATTCTTAGGGAGAAAGGGATTCTTTTGAACCATTTGAAGAATGACGAAGAAGTGGCAAACCTATGGAATGGAATGAGCAAATCTATTAGATTGACGAAAGTGCCCTTAATAGACAAGACGATTGAAGATGTGAATAGGTACTACAATGGTAGGTGGAAGGTTAAGGCAGGGAAATTTATGAGGTCATATGTGTATGGCTCTTGGAGGATTCTCACCGTGCTGGCAACCATTTTGCTGTTGTTGCTATTGAGCATACAATCATTTTGTTCGGTTTATAGCTGCCCTCGTTTGTTTAATATAGATAATTCTACCCCCTAGTCCATCTTTGTACGTTCAATAAGGACATAACAGTAAATGTACATTTGATCATATGTCACATTACAATATTTAATTGTCATAATATTATTTACTTGTTGAAAGTTGTGTTGTAACCATAATGCAAATGCAATAATTATAAAATAATAAAGAGGAGTAGTTGGAGGTATTTAATTTTATATATACTAGTAAAAGTGATGATCTAAGTATTTAACATATTAATATATCTATTAATAATATCGATCATGTGCGCATCAATATAGATAATTTTTTTTTAAAACAATAATAATAATAGTTCAAGAAGTTCAAAAGTCAAAACTATGATCATTTGTATTTTTTTTTTTTTAAGTACTATTGACCCTGTTATTATTTGTTTAAGCACAAAACTAACGTAACCCATATTTACAATACAAGTTCTAAATCTTCTTCACTCACTTTGCTTGTTATTAAGTTAATTAGAAAATAACTGCTACATTAGTTGTTGGCCATTAAAAACTAAAAATATTTCATAAGTGTATAGGATAAATAAATTGAAATCATCAATTATTTTATCATTGAAAAGTAGTCAAAAATTAAGAGTTTGAGATGAAAAATTGATTTTTTGATTAACTTTCTGCTCAAATATGTTTGCCACTATTACCGACCATCGATTCATGAAAATTGAAAAGTTCATCAGAAAAATTGGATGGCTAGATTATCAATAATGATGATGGAGGTTGCAAGCAATTTCCAAATTCTAAATGTAAAAAGTTCAGTTCAATCATATATGACAATCAATGATCGAAAATTAAGGGAAGAAAATTGTGGTATTTTTGTAATTATTACTATGCATTTGGAATTATTCGATAGTGCATTCACGGATAACTGACAATGCATTCAAGACCTATAATAATGGACTAGAATATCAAGTATTTTTCAATGCACCATAATAATTACGATAGTACCACCATATTTTTCTTGCTTTTTTTTCTTCCTTATTTTCCACCGCCATTGATTAACCTAGATAAATGGAGAAAATAAATATGCACTTTTTATATATAAATGACTTAATTGTTCTAAGAGAAAATGACATTTTTTTCTCCATGAGTTGTTTACTTATAGCACATTTTTCCCTCTCTATTGATTTTATGGTAAAAACAAAAATCGAAAGTGAAACCAACATAAATTCACAGATAAAATATAAAATAATAAAATTAATAGCAAAGAGAGTTTAGAGGTAGAAAATTGCTTGTATATTGCTTTGGGTGAAATGAATGTGTGCTCCACGTCATTCGGGGTACTTTTATACACTTTGATTCATTTATTACACATTATTAATCAAGAATAAATGCCCAATATTTATATTCTTCTCCTAAAAATTAAATCCTCAATCATAAGGGTCTTTACCCTCTTTTCAAACAAAAAAAAAAAGGTCTTTACCCTCCAATCTAACCGAACATGTGAAAGGAGTCAATAGTTATATATTACACAGTATACTTTAAATGTCCTAATTACTTTTTACGGGTTTAGTTGATAAATGCTGATAATGTTTCTAAAAAGTCCGCGTGTTACACTGTTACGTTAGGCCAAAGTCGAGGTCGAGAATTTGTCTTGCCCAAAAGAGAAAATATCATTTTTAGTCCCTCAATTATATTACATGTATTAATTTTGGTCCTTGACTATTAAAAATTTTAAATTAGGTTCATGACTATTCAATTTGTATCACTTTTGGTCCTTGACTGGTAACATTTTCAAATTAGGTGCATGACTATTCATTTTGTATCACATTTGGTCCTGCCGTTAAATTTTACGACCAAATTTTCGGCGAAGTCATCGGGGTGGCCGGCGTTTTCTATTTTTTTTATTATTATTTTTAATTTTTTTATTTAAAAGTTATGGAGTATTAAAATAATTTTTAAAATAAAAATTAAATAAACTAGTCGGTCACAGGTGACTTCGCCGAAAATTTGGCAGAAAAATTTAACGGCAGGACCAAATGTGATACAAAATGAATAGTCATGCACCTAATTTGAAAATGTTAATAGTCAATGACCAAATGTGATACAAATTGAATAGTCATGCATCTAATTTGAAATTTTTAATAGTCAAGGACCAAAATTGATATATATATCATAGTTGAGGGACTAAAAATGATATTTTCTCTTGCCAAAAACCTTATCTAAGGCGATGATCAGAGATTTTAGTTGTGGAAAACTGTTTGGGCACTAGAGATCGCATGGCCACTAACGACACCCTTCTTACATTGATGAATACAATAGTTGTATGGACGGTTGGCAAGAATAGTCCTCTTCAATCATACCCAATATTATCAATGTTATATGAGAAGTAAATTAATATAATTAGTTTTATTTATGATCAACCTATTCCCCCTTGGGGAAAAAACTTTTTATATTAAGAGTAAAATATTTATAATTTAAATGATGTTATATAAATGTAATTTATCCCCTTTACATTAATTTGTATCCTTTCTAACAATAAAAGAAATATTTCATCTTCTTTTCACGAAATAGTTAATTGGGTGGAACATGATTCTTGTACCTAAAAGACACAATCAAGTAAAATTTTAATTACATCATATATATATATATATATATATATATATATATATATATATATATATAATTTGGATCATATGCAAATGAAGACTTTAGGTAAAAAAAAATTAAGGATAAATCTCAATCATATATATAGTCCAAATCAACAGCTCAGATTGAGGATGAATTAAAAAACACGCGGTGGCATAATTGTAATTTTGAGTAAGTCAGATTGTCTTTGTATTCAATTGCACATTTTTTCTTCTTCGAGTGCACACATGTTTCCTTCTTCGAGTGCACACATGTTTACTTCTTCAAGTGCACACATGTTTCCTTCTTCGAGTGCACACATGTTTACTTCTTCAAGTGCATTTTTCTCTTCTTTGCATGCATCTGTTTTATTTCAGTACATACTTTCCCCTTTGAGTGCACATCTTTGTGCCTTTGAGTGTAAAATTTTGTCCTTCAAGTGAACAATTTTGTGTCTTCAAGTGCATAATTATGGACCAATGTTTGTTATATGTTTTGCATTCTTTTCAATAATATATAACTAAATTTCTAATGAAGTTTGTGAAATTTATAAACGATTTTTATGGGCAATTGCTTCAATAACACTTAAGTTAAATAACTTTCTTTTTTGCTACCATAAGTTGCATCAATTGCACATCTATTTGCCTTCGAGTGTAGAATTTTGGTCTTCAAGTGCATAATTCTAGGCTAGTATTTGTTCTATCTTTTGCGTTCTTTTCAACAATATAATGTATAACTAATTAACTTTCTAATGAAAATTTGTGAGGTTTAATTTACAAACGATTTGTATGTGTAATTGCTTCAATAACACTTCGGTTGAATAACTTTCCTTATTTGTACTATAAATTGCTTCGGTTGCATATCTTTGCGCATTCGAGTGCAAAATTTTGGCCTTTAAGTGCATATTTTTCTGCCTTCAGGTGTATATTTTTGTGCTTTTAAGTGCACAATTTTTGTTAATTCAAAGTGTAATTTTTTCTTAAAGAGCAATAGATCTGGATGAATTTAATAGTTGAAATTTGTGCGCAATTTTCACTTGGGGAAGCCTTTAATTTGCACTTGATCCTGGACACACACACACACACACACACACACACACATATATATATATATATGGTCAAGTTCCAGTGCAGCCATATCTTAATGTACGACTGGTGCAACCACACCATTAGTTATGCAAAAAAACACCAATAGTGTTAGGAAACACACAACAAAGAAATGCACCAATGCACTACAAAACGCACTATACATCCAAAAAATGAACCATACCTCACCACACCTAATGGTGTGTTTTCGAACACTATGTGGTGCATTTATGCATACCTAATAGTACGTTTTTTGGTTTGACCAATGGATTGTAAACATGACATGCAAGATGGGATAGGGAGAGTATAAGTTAGGCGCTCATTTACTAAATAGAGGAACATTTTTCATATTTCCAAAATATGCTTACTTGTGCAGTTTTCCATCACTATTCATTACTATGATTACATGCATTATATTCATTATCATATCATCATACGTTACTTATCATTATTTTTATTATTATTATTATTTTTCTGCATACTCTCATTTATTTATAGAGTTAATTCCATTTTTGGTCCTAGATTTATAGGTGGCATTCCACTTTTAGTCCTCTTTTATCAAAACATCCACATTTGGTCATAGTATTATTGTGGCATGACCATTTTTTGTCCTCCGTCAACAAAATTGTTGAAATGTCGTTAAATACAATGGTTTTTCAATCATTTTTATACAAAGTAAGTTGACACCGCTATATTTTTATGTTGGTTTTTTTGAAAAAATATGTAATTGAAGACCAAAATGCCATTGTATTTAACGACATTTCAACAATTTTGTTGATGGAGGACCAAAAACGGTCATGCCACAATAATACTAGGACTAAATGTGGATGTTTTGATAAAAAAGGACTAAAAGTGGAATGTCACCTATAAATCTAGGACCAAAAATGAAATTAACTTTTATTTATATAAACATAACTTATTTATTTATACTTAAGTTCAGATATTATTCGTATATCATAATTAAAACTCAAAATCTAAACTAATTATTAGATTTTGAATGAACAATAGATTTCAATTCGCATATTTTTAGTTATTTGGTCAAACAAAATATTTATATTATCTAAACAAAAACTCTAAATTCAAACTCGATATGTTCTTGGTTCGAATACTTTTAGTTTTGTCATATCTAGATATAAATTTAGTTCAAATATCAAATATTAAAATCTATATCAAATATTAAAATCTTTTAGATATTAGACTCAAAAGTAAAGATTATATTTATATAATTCAAACTCAAAATATTTTAAATATGAAGTCTTAAAAATCCCTTAATTAAAATTAGACTTGTTTTAATTTTACAACATTATAGTCTACAAAATTAAATTAAAAAAAGTATCAATAAATAATTTTTTTAAATCAAAGACCGAATGAAAACAAAAAACTAGAAACAGAAAATTAAAGTATACGGTAAAAAAAAATATTTTTTTAAAAAACAACTTTGATTGTGAAATAAGTTGAATTGAAAGAGGTGGTTGAATTCATATGTAGAATGGTAGGTGAAATGTCAAGGGATATACATTGATGACGATATGACATTGTATGTATATCTATAGATAGAAATAAATGCAGGTTCTTGGAAATGAGCTTTGATGGCTACTTATTTTCCTTTGTTTTTATCGTGTTTACAAAAGTTTTAAGGTTGTTGATTTTTTTGTAAATTGTAATTTAATATCGTGGTAATCACAAAATTTTTATTTCAGTACTAAATTTCTTGTTTTAAGCCGGGAAAAAAAAATAGACAATCAAATAATTAGTAATTATTCTCGTTCTTTAATACTTATTCCATGACGTACATGTTATATTATTGCAGTTATTATATAAATTCTTTATTAAACTATGCGGAAATTCAATAAGTCACAGATAACGCATTTCTATCATTGAAGTCAAGCGAAGATCGAGATGGGTGATTTTGAAAGAGGAAAATAGTAATTTTCTTTCTTAAATTTAAATATTATGGCACGTTACAAATTAACCAAATAAACTTAGATATTAGAACAAAGTCAAGAACAAATGATACTATAATGCAATGGCAGATTGAAACCTGTGGTTCAGATTGTATACGAACCACATACACAAGTGGTGGATAATATTTCATTTATGAAGAGTAAACATGTTCGGCAAGGCTTTGAGCGTTGAATTTAGTATCATGCTATATATATATTAGTACTATCGACTCTGTTACAATGCAGTATCTGTTCATAATTACTTTCTCAACTTACTGAGAAAAAAAAATAAAATTGTGCATTAGCTACTAGTATAACTTTTGGCCTAGTGGTAACATTTACCCTGATAGTTCGTATCATAGTTGCGCAGTTGAGGATGGCAGATAACTTTTAACGTAGTGATAAGCGCAGCTTCAAACTCTCGCACCATCCCCCCCCCCTACGCACTCCCCCAAGGTTCGTCATGTTAGTTGTGTTCAATGAATCAGACAACTCATGTCTTGGTTAGGGTTTCTGGTTCTAAAGTTTAATTGCGGGTGTGGAGTATCATTCTCCCTTACTGTATTTTTACTCTGGTTATTTAGTTATTAATAATTGATGCTCGTCTCTTTTAAAAAATTAATTAAATATTATTGTTACATATATGTTAATGGTTGATTATTTGAATGTTGATCTTCTATATGACTTTTTTTTAGTGTTATTAAATGTGTAGATAGAATTCAAAGAAAAAATTTCAACAAGTAATGCATATACTTCTAGATGAGTATGTAGTTGTTAATATATGCAACGTGACACGGAAGGACGGCAAAAATATGCTAAGAAACCATCATCAAGTGGAGAGAACTCAAGAAAATTAAATTAAAATGGAATAAAATATAAAATAATAGTCAAAAGTTGAACCTAATCTTGCATTATTTTGCTAGCCAGTCGGAGATATTGATTCAACAAGTGGCTTGTAGAGAAAGCAAAATGATCGAGCTGAGACGCCCAAATACATATGCCTTATCGTAGCTAGGTCATTATCTACTTAACGTGGATTTTGACTACAGGCTTCTCATTTGCAACAACAACAAATTGACTTATTTTCATTTTACGTTTACAATTTAATTTACTATTGATCATTAATTTTATGACCGATTGATCATTAATTTATAGACAACCAGTTTTGTTTATTTATTTATTGATTTTGTGGATAATGATATTTTACCATTTCCAAGAGAGTTCGAAACTCGAGAGGGAAGTTTAAAAAAATAAATAAATAAATAAACAACTATTAATTCTTCAATTACAGTAGCGTTTTCATTATGAGTCGTCCCTGGAACATAAATATAATATAAACATAAATGTGTAATCCAACTATCAGCTTAGAATTTTAGTTGGATGGAGCACATGCTTCAATTTGATATCAGATCCATGTAAAAAGTCATGGGTTCAAAACTCTGTGCCACCCGTGGAAAAAAAAAGTCTATGGTTCGCGTGTGAGCATAAATATAATAGGCAACTACTAATTTCACAAACTTTTTTGGAAAACTCACAACACGAGTTTGGTTGAGAGGAAGGAAAAGAATAAATTAAAATAGAGTAGGAATTCAAATTACATTGTTTGGTAGGGTAGAATAGAATTACTGAGAATAAAAAGGGGAAGAAGTGATATAAAGACTAAAATGTCCTTGTGTAGTAATAATAATAATAATAATAATAATAATAATAATAATAATAATAATAATAATAATAATAATAATAATAATAATAACAACCAAGGGTAGTAGTTTCATTGCATACCTTTTTTTCATTTCCCACACCAATTGAATTACAATTCATAAGGATACCCATGAATTGCAATTCAACAAAATAAAGAATTTGCAATTCCTTCCAACCAAAGAATGCAATTAAGGCTTTTATTATTAGATGTCAATTCTATTACAATCAAATTACGGTGTACCAAACGGGTTGTGGCTTACTCGATAATTGAGGAGGTGATATTGTAAAAGGTATATTTTTGATATACATAACGTACATTATTTGAAGATATATATTATTTGTGTAATCAAAATTTATTATTTGATACTATAAAAATAATATATCTTTTGTACACAAATAATATATCTTTAATATATTAAAAATGTACTTTATAAGATGAACTATGGTCAATGGTATAATTTGTTGCTTATTTTGGTATAAGTTAGGATTTCAAAGTTACGGAGTAAATTGTTTTGGGTTTTCTCAAAAAAAAAAATTAAAATTGTTTTGGGTTTTGAAATCTTCAACTTTTGTTTTTCTTTAATTGGGCTTAATACTTATTAGGTTATGGGATCTGTTTAATTCTTTGTTTTGTTTTGTTTTTTGTTTTTTTTGTTTTTTTGTGTTTTTCTTTTTAATGTTATCGGATTTGTTTAATTCTTTGTTTAGATTTAGGCTTTACTGTGTTATCTTTTGAAATTGATTATATTTCGTAACTCATGTTAATTTGAATAATAGGAAAATTTGCATTTTTTTATCCTCTAGTTATATCCGTAGTACAGATTTAGTCCATGAGTTATATGCGTGGCTATTTTTAACTCTTAAGTTATGCACAAAGTGAGTAGTTTAGTCCTTGAATGACAAAATTCACCACTTTATTAAGTAATATATTTGTGGCATAAACAGTCCCCTATGGATTAAAATCGCCACTTCTTACATAATTTAAGGATTACAGATGATCACACATATAACTCAGTAACTAAGTCTATACCACGAGTATAACGTAACTTAACGATAAAAATGTAATTTTCCCTTTAAAAGATTGTGACAATTTGGAGAGGAAAGAGGTTGGATTGACATGGAAATGTCCAGCCCGATCTTTAATCCAACTAAGTATTGTATTGGGCGGTTACAAGTTATGACCCATTCAACGCTTGGCCCAACCCGATTTCCACAACTTTGCAAATTGGAAGAAAAATCTAATTTCCACAACTTTGCAAATTGGAAGATAAATAACTTTCTACAGCAATTAATTTATTTCTTATTATACTTAGGATTTTTTGTTTAAAAATATAAAAATACTTAGGATTTTATTGTTTTAACATATAAACGTAATATATGAGGGGTCATGAGATCGAGCCTCAGGGTATGCGGTATTGACTCTTTGTGCTTCAACATGTTAAAAAAGTATATATAAACAGATATTACAATGTAATAGAGTCAGTAGTATTAAAAAAATATAAACGTAATATATAAACATAAATGGGCAATCAAATTATTAGTTTAGACTTTTAGTTAAAAAGAGTACATGTTTCAATTTAGTATCAAAGTTAACCCTACCTAATAAAAAAGAGACTATGCTGCGCGAACTTGTCACCAAAATAATGCCAATTTAGTTCTGAAAGAAATGATTAAGTAAGTGAAATATAATTCTGATATCATAAGTTTACGAGTTTGATTCTTGTCAACACCCTTTATATCGAATCTTCCATTATATAGGGTTTTTTAATGCAATGTACTTCTCATGTGTGGTTTGCAGGCTGTTACACATGAGGAAAGTTTATCTACTATAGACCATTAAATAGTGACTGTGAGATTTTCTTGTCAAAAGAAAAGATAATGTCAATTTAAAAGATAATTACCAATTCAAAAGGTATTCACAATTTTATGAAACAAAATCAATTTTACTCTATTGTGAATAAATATAATGATTATTTATATATATCAAAACAAAACAAAAGGAAAAGAGAAAAAAAGAAATGGGAGATGACGGGTTAGAGATATTTAGATAATTTAATAACCACATGCACATAGTACTTTATTAAGAACAAAATGGATCGGAATATAATTATAGGGACTAATATATATATATATATATATATAATGAATTATTAACTAAAATCACCCGACAGGTTGGGCATGACGGTCACAAGCGACCAACAAAACATGTTTTCTAAGCATGCATCCATACTTAACCTAAAAACTGAATCTATTCACCTAATTTGAATTATTTATGCCATGAACCGAAGTCTGTGCAATTATTAAACATTCATGCATGCTGGTAAGCATTCAGTTAGGCATCTCTCATTCTACATATCTTATTTAATTTTATTTTCACCCTACATTTTGGGTGTATTTGAAAATCGGGAAAATATATTCTGAAAAATGAGTCATTTTTCAGAAAACATTTTCATTTTTAGTCTTTCGTTGCATTCCAGAGAACCGTCTGTGTGTGTGTTTGGTTCATTTTCTGAAATATGAAGAAAATTGTATAATTCATAAGTGTATTTTAATAAATGAGTATATATATATATATTGAAAATAAAGAAACTCATTCATTTAATTATAAGCTGACACAATTACAAATAGGATCAATGGAACGGTATACAATTCCTTACCGTCAAACATAGAAACAATTTCCCTAGCAATGCTACAAAGAACTTGATTCGCAGACAGTTTCACAAATTTGAAGCTAAATTCGTTGGATGAACTCAACGTTTTTTTAATATCATTAAAGGATTGATCAAACGTAGTCAAGACTGACTTCGGTTGAAAAGTCTTGCACACCATCTGAGTATTTGTTTTCAACCTTACGCTCATTGACAATACATCCATCATATCAATTTGAACTGATGCTCTTTTTCATTGTCATCTTTGTCACCCAGGATGATGTTCACATACGTCATAACCAACTTTTATGATTCACACTTATGAAGAAAAAAACTTGTCAAAAGAAACAAGAGACAAACAAATTCGTCAAAAGAAATGAGAATATATATATATATATATATATATATATATATAAAAGTGCCATTCATTGTATAAAATCAATGCATGTTATTTTATTAAAAAAATAAAATAAAAACAATGGGGGAAGCACTGGTTTCCGACTGGGGACAAGAATGTGAAGAAATTGTAGTTTCTCTTTGGTAGCAAGAAAATAAAGGAGTCAAGCTATAAAAGATGAAGAAGGAGCGGAAAAGGGGATATGGGGAATCCTAGAAAAGGACTTCCCCTCAAAAAGAGGGAAAATTATTTTGTAGAAAATTTGCTTTGTTTTCCCTTTTGACCCTAAATCATTTTCCATTAACTCTAATTTTCCTTCTCTTGCCAAACTGAAAACTCGAAAAATTATTTCAAAGGGTTTTCAATCACACCCTTATGTAGTTTATTGGTAAGTGAACTGTTAATGTAAAGATGTGTAAAAAGAAGGCCACGTTTCTTTGATTTATGGAAAAGGTCACAACCGCTATTAGAACGTGCACTCTAGGTGAAGCTCACATTGTAACTCTAAAAGATTACAAGAACTAGTCAAATAGTAGCAATATATTGGGAAGCTAAGTAATAAACATTATAAAGTCTTCCTTTGGTTTCAATTCTTTTTCTCCTCTCAAATTATATTTTAGATATATTATATTTTAATATCTTATGTTCGGTATCATAGCATGTCAACCTAGCTTCTAACCTTGAAATATTTTTCATAGTGATATATAATAACATATTTCAATATTATATGCTCTAGTCCCAAATTGGATAGGGAACCCGATTATAATTATTAAAAAGTTAGGATGACTACAAATTTGAAAGATCAAAATCTTTAGAGCTTTGTTGACCCCGATCGACCAAAGGCAGTTGATACAATCGTTGTACAATGAGAATTGGCCTTGGGATAAATTCATCAATGTGTTTTACTCCATATTTGGGCAATTAATTGGTGATGAAGCAAAAGCTTGTGACATCTTAAAGGTATCACACAAAGGAGTCGATCCAGCACAAAAAATTCAAGCTGCAAATATTTTTACAAAACCCTTGAAGACAAAATCGTTTATCTAACTGAAGAACCACAATTTGAATTGTTAACATTTCTGACTTAATTGAAGAGAGAAAATGTTATAATATTATTTCTTGGTAGAAATGTTATAGCATTATTATTAAACCAAGTTTTCAAAAAAAAAAAAAATTGTTAGTGAAGTAGTGGTATTTTAAGTGAGTGAGTGAGGTAGCTTTTAGTGAAGTAATGGTTATTATGTAATTGGGGTAATGCCAAAGACCGTGTGGTCAAGTAGCATTCGGTGTCCCGATTAACACTCCCACATGGATGTTGGGAGTATATTGAGAAATTAACTATGAACAGATACTACATTGATTACTAGTAGTACTAAAAAAATAATGTAACTGGGGTAATGATTAATGGATGGGCAGAATTCTAATTTTTTGTCTGCTATAAATAACATGTATTATTATACATTTCATATTAAGAAGTAATGAACATTATACAATCTTCTTTTCGTTTCAATTTTTTTGTCCTTTCAAATTATATTTTAGATATATTATATTTTAATAAATCTTACATGGGACGAAATATAGAATAAAATCAAAGTGGGACATAAGGAATTGAATCAAATGGCTGGTTCCGTGGTTGCCACATGATGGATGAAAGATGGCCCACTAGGTCGGCGCCTGCAACAAAACGGTCGGCTGTGGCCACAGCATACAAGACCGCAGGTCGACGCCTCGTACACACTTTGGCTCAACAAATTTCCCAAAACATTGGTGGCTTTGCACAAATCCATTGAAAGCATTACACCTGTCGTAAACGTGGCGGCATTTCAGGCCGCTCTAAGCCAATACTATGTGGTCCACACTCCACATGACTTCAATTCGGCGTCCACAAAATTAAAACTTCCGGCTTCCGTTAAGACTTAAGAGACCGTTGCTAATATAGTAATATCCAACTGCTTTTATGTGTTTAAAAATATCGAAAGCTACAATACTGATAAAAAAGGCGAAAGTTATATTGATTATCAACTAAAATGATAGGAAGCATTAAAAAAATTGAGATTTTTTACATTATTTTTTATTTTAGTTTTAATCTCTAAACGAAGAAATTGATTATTACTCCTCTGGTCTCATTTTATCTATTTAGTTTGGTTAATTAGATTTGACTGAATGTTATTTTTAATTCAATTTTTTATAATATTAGGTTTGATATTAGTATATAAAATTTATATATTTATAAACTACATTAAAATACTATTAAACACAAAAAATAAATCAAATTTTAAAATACTTTAAAAATATTAAACAAAATAAGTAAAGAAGGTAAAGTTGGTTTAACCCATGAATATATATATTTTTTAATATAAAAACATGGAATAAACCCGATGGTAAAGCTACAAAGTGTCCACCCTCTGCTCGCGGGGAGTCTCCTATGGAAACCGGCCCCAATTGTATCCTCATAAAGTATCTTCCTCAGGTCACGTGGAACCTCCATGAACTGGTTAAAACTGCTAAGGGCCTTTTTAGCAAGAAAATCAGCAAGTCGGTTCTGCTCCCTATAGACATGAGTGAAAATAATCTCCTCAAAACCATAAGCTTCTGTGTGGCAACGTTGAATAATGTTAAAAACATTGCCATGCCCCGGACTAATGTTCTGCATAAGTTGGACCGTGCGTTGCGAATCACACTCCACGATAAGTCTTCGAACACCCATTCTTGACGCCATACGCAGACCCTGTAGTACCCCCCAAGCCTCGGCCACCTCAGGAGAACAAACACCAATCTTGTATTGAAAACCGCAATTCCAATGCCCATAATGGTCGCGTAAAACGCCACCACATCCAGCCATTCCGGTTATTAGTGAACATCTACCATCGACGTTCAACTTCGACAAAACAGACTGCAACTTTGTCCAGGATACAGTAGCATCAATGATATTGTTACGCTGCGAGCTTGGGTTACGTCGTGCTGCAAAGCAACAGTAACCTCCGCCTCCTTTTGAGAGATCCACAATAGTTTCTGGTTCAGAGTAACATTAATCTAGTTAAAAGTGGCATCGTTTTAAATAGCATTTAATCATGGCATTTAATCTGATAATGATAAGAGGCTTATAACTCTTGTAACGGTAGACCACTATCTGAGAATTGATTCAGAAAATTAAAATTGGAATTAATCCGGGTAGTGACCTTACAAAGTCTTGATTCATCTGTTATGGAATTAATTTCGAGTTAATTCCAATTTTAATTTTCTGAATCAATTCACAAATGGTGGTTTACTATTACGAGAGTTATAAGCCTCTTAACATTATCAGATTAAATGTCATGATTAAATGCTATTTAATCCTTCAACTCCTATATAAGTTGATTGTAGAAGCAACAGATTTACACAACACAACGAAAATACACTTTTTTCTCTAAAAAATCTGCTTCTACTCCTTTCATTGCATACTGTGTTCAAACCATTGTTCTTGTTAGCCGGGTTTCTTTGTTTGAGTGCTCAAACTAGAAGTCGTAGCTTATTTTATCCTGGGAAACCTAGGCTACAACGCTCCTAGCACCAAGGGAGGTAGCAAATAAGGTTTTAAGGATAGTGTAGTGAGTACACGACTCAAGCTAACTACTTTCCAGAAAATTCCTTTCGTATTTGTGTTTGTTAATTTCCAGAAATATTATTTTCGTAGTAATATTTCCTAACACTTATCACGTGGTGGGGTCTTTCCATTGCACACATGTGCATCCGGGCTTGCACATATGTTGCTTACTAATACAGTAGTGTGCACATGTCTTCCTATTAGTGTGCTTTGTGTGTTCAATGTTGTTGCCACATTTGTATGTTCTGGTCAATTTCAGGGCTATGTGCCCGCGTTTAGTTTAATGTGTGCTCTCTAATATGTTGTATATTTCTTGCTTTGCAATGTCTAATTTTATATGGTTTCTTAACTTATATATTGTGTGCGAGCAGCTAGTTTAATATTTGTACCCTTTATATGTTGTATATATATTTCCTGCTTTGCCTTGTGTTTTATTATATGATATGGTTTCTTAACTTCTGTGTGTGCGCGGTTATTGTACTGTGTGCACTCCAATATGCTGATTAGTTTGCTATTAATGTAGTGTACTATGTTTATTTCGTGTTTGGTCATGGGTTGATACAAGGTAGTGAATGACGCGCAACGGCTTCTATTTATTTCACCAAGGAAGACGCGTAGCGTCACTTTACTCACGCACAACGGCTTCAACAAGAACTATATGAATAGCTAAGTAGCGCTAGTCTAAACTAGAAGCCGTTGCTTGTTCTTTCGCGGTAGCCTCTATTATAAAGCGTTGCTTGTTCCTTCGCGCTGGTCGTTCGCTTTCTCAGTAGCAAAAGCACTTCTCTTTGCCCCTATTAGATTAGAACAACCCATAAATTCTTTAGAAAGAGTTTCTTTGTTGGTGTTAAGTTTAAAGGACAAGAAAGATATTATTTGTTTTCTTGCTCCCGCTTCCTCATCTGTGCTCATCAAGCCAACTTTGCTCTTTGGGGGGTGAAACAGCGGTTGAAGCGGACATTTCGAAATGACAGCATCGAAGATATATTTATATATATACACGGTTACGGTTATCTCGGACTGCGTTTCCTGTTCAGTTTGGTGTGTCTGTTTGTGTAGCACCTTTGAAGACAGTACGGGTTGTGAGGTATTTTATTTCTTCTACCCCGGTGGGTGCTGGTTCCCATGATTTCCAGTTTTGTGCCCCGAGCCAACCTGTGCCAGTGTATGTTCTCGATAGCGGGGAGGATGCTTTAATTCTTAATTGGTTGTTAGCTAGGTCTAGCGCAGACATGTTAGTTCTTCACTTTAGATCGTTATGGTTTATATTGCTAGCTGTAGTAATTGTTTGTTGGGGTTTAGTGTAGGGAGGACATTGTGTTTTGCATTAATGGTAGGTCAACCAGGTGGGAGGATTTGTTAACCCTAGTTTCGGGTTCCGAGGTTGGGGTGACAGTGATAGATGCGTGGTCGTGTGTTTTCAATTGCATGGAGGCTACAAAGGACTTGTCCGCTCCATCAAGGGTTTTTGCGTCTACGTTCACTACGATTAGTCTGCATTTCATTATGTCCTTGTACAAGTTTGTGTTAGGGGTTCTCTTTTATGTTGTTGGGTCGTTGGTTTTGATATTTTTTTTAACCATGTGCATGGGGGTGTGTTTTTTGTTTGTTCTTTTTTCTAGCTTAATACAGTTGTGGATACTTCCCACCCTTGTGACTAGAGGATAGCTTGGTTTGCTAAAAGGTTACGTTGAAGTTGGACTTGGGTTTGATACATTATTCTGATATAACCAAGGTTGACATGGTATGCTTTCTCGTTCATTTCAGTATGGTGTGTCCATTGTTTTGGAATTTTAATACAATCTTTTTGTGCACACATTACTATATAGTGCTTGTTTAGTGTGTTCCTATGATAATATGTGTGGTGCTGATTTGGGTTCTGTTTTTCCCCCTTGGGTTTGATGTTTGCAGTTGTTTTTCCCTATTCTTCATGATAGCCATTATTTCCTTGTATGTTTCGACTTTCCCCATTTTCGGTATGAGATCATTGATAATTCGTCTACCACCTTTGTATATTAGATCTAGTGAAATCAGAGTGCATGGTGTTTTATTCCCTTTAAGTTATGGTCGTGATTATGTGTGTGCATTGCTACTTTTTCAGATTGTGTGCACAGTGTATATAATTTTTGAGGTCGTGCATGCGCGGGAGGTTATGCCAGTGTGCGTTTAATTCAGTTCACTTAGCGTTCTAAGGGTGTCCTCGTTATGTGCTACTTATTTGTGACAGTGTGCACATCCGTTTTTAACGATGTGTCGGTGCAGTTGCTAGTGATGCCTGTTGCGCACATACTACCACATCAGTAGGTATTGTCTGACCTCAATAAGTTCAATAACCCAATTAGAATAATTTCAATAACGCAATTAGTAAATCTCTGGTTATTTGGAAATCAAACCAGTATTCAGAATTTTAGTTTTCGAATTGTTTTTGCCACTTTTTATATTTGCTCTAGTGAAATTAGTGCGCATGGTGCTATCCTCCATTTATGGTATGACCGTGGGTATGTGTGTGTGAATTACTACTTCTAGAGTGTGTGCACACCAAATAGCAATTATGAAGTTGTGCGTGCGCAGGTGATTATGCTAGTGTGTGTTTATTTTAGTATGCTTAGCTTTCTAACGATGTCATCGTTATGTATTATTATTTTTGGCAGTGTGCACGGGCATTGTTCACAATATGTTGGCGCAGTTGCTAGTCAACCCTATTGCGCACACAGTGTCACACTAGTGCGTATTGTGTCGACTCTGTATTTACACGTTATGTGTTAATAAATTTCCACATTAAAGACGTACCAATTTCTTTAAATCAATTAAAATAAGTTCACTAACCCAACTATTCACTCTTTGGTACGGTTATTTGGAAATCAAACAAATATTAAAATTAAATTTAGTTTTCCTATTCTTCTGTTGCTAGTTTTACGTCCGCACAGTTGCGACTGTTGCACCAAGGCCGTCACATGTATGGTATCTCCTTCCACCATTTTTGTTCTTCGCTACATCATTTTCTTTGTTGATCTTTAATCTCTTTTCGCTACCTTTGTTCTTTGCAACTCTCGGTGCTTTGATCCATACCTCTCCAGGTGTCGTTTTGCCCTATATTGATTTAATTGCGGATTGGGTGTTGCCACTTTGTTGGGTTTTTTGTCTTGCCTTTCTAACTCTCCTTTAAGCTTCTTCAATGTCAATAACAACAAGTGTTCCTTCAAGTCTGGCCAACCATTGACCAACCCCATATACGTAGAATTTGTTCCGATCGAAGCTAATTTGCGGTTATTCTCACTTCATTCTCCGCTTGTATATTACTGCTTGATGCCCACGAACAGTCATACATCGGCCGTGCACACGCATCTCTGGTCCACCGTAGGACCATATAGCATCTTGGGATTTCCTCACACCCTTCTTCCTTGTAGATTAACAATACGTGTCTGCATAAGATGCCAACTTTGTTGAATTTTTTGCAACTACATTCTGTTGTTTCAGCATGTTCTGTGCGTGTTACCTCAAAAAGTTTAACACCTTTCTCTTGCACTGTGTACCTCCATATCCTCGATGCATTCGATCTCCTTAGTGATGATGTGGCATGCGAAACTGCCTTCCCAAATCTCTTTTTAGAACTCGTAAAAGATGTTTATGGTATACATTGCAACTACTTGGGGCTTTTAATGGTTAAAGGTGTTTTGGTTTGAGGGAATGAACTTTCACACTCTGCAATCAGTCGCGCTTGTTATGCCTCTATTCTTCGATTGCGCTATTATATATATTGCATGAAGAATTCCACCAGGCTATAGTGGTGGTTGGTGAACTTTTCAAAATAACTGTTTTTGGCTTCTGATCGTGATATAGTTTTAAGCAGTCCTCCCACGGGGTGTCGTTGAAGTACGCTGGTATCCATGATGCACGCGTCTCGTACAGTTGGTCAAACCACATATGCTCGCCAAGGTTGTAATCTGTCATTACCTTTGCCCATTTGCACTCCAATTCATCAACACTCAATGTTTCATCCCACACTGTGTTGTTCAGTGCCTTTCAGAACTCATGGTTCTTTGCTAATTCATTTCCAACCTTTTCCCTCACCTTTGTCATATTGTGCCACATACAGAATCTGTGACTCCTTTTTTGCATGATTTTTGGTACTAGCACCTTTAGTGACGGGTCTTGGTCTGTTATGGTGCATCTTGGTGCACAAAAGTTTAAAATTATCACTAATCAGTAACTACAAACAAAAGTTCACACTTAGCATAATCACAGAGATACATTATTATGTAATTTATGTTCACAGACTCATAATTCACTATTCACAGAAAATCAGACATGCCGAATCACTAACAAATTAACAATTAACAAATAATATTAGTTTTCAAACAAAATATTATGTTAACACAATCACCAGTTCAACACTTCTACTGTTTAAGACTTAACTAGCAAGCAAACAACACTTCAACTGTTCAAGATTTCACTAGCAAACAACAATCACAATTCACAAAGCTTTGCTACTAAAAATTATTTAGTCAGAAATAAGAATGAGAGGCCAATGAGGGGAAGAGAGAGTGAAGGACGAACCTGTGAGAGGGAGAATTAGAAACCGGAGTGCAACGTTGGCAGAGAGACCGAGAGACTTCTTGAACTATTGCATTGTTCCATTAAACCAAAACCACTAGGAAGAAAAAAAGTTTACCTGAATTGTAAAAAATCATATTTTTCTCAAACTCATGACCTCCCATCTGAGGGTGGTCACTACATGCCAATTGAGCACAAGGTGCTTGGCATTTAGTTCCTTAATTATATGTAATTATATGTAATTATATGTTTCACACCACATTTTGACTTTAAAATTGTCAATGTTGTGGCAGAATAGTTTATGAAGTGACACATGTGCTAATTTTTACTGCAAAATGCTAAAAATTACTCTCTAAGTTACAAAATTGATTTTATTGAGGAGAAAAATATTTTAAATTTACTTCTCAAAAAAAAATTTAATTTGAAAAAAAATTGAAAAAATTAAGTTTTGAATATTTAATTGTTAAAATTAATATTTTTGTCACTTTGAAATTTAATTTTGCTATAACTTTGATAATTCAGTATCTAAATATGGGAATTTTGATATTATAGTGTGTGAATTAACTATTTTACCAAAACTGTATTTTCCCCAAAAAAAAAAAGAAACTAAAAGTCATTTACAGTTGTACAATTGTATACTTAGCAGTTAGTCAGTTACCAAACCCAGAATTTTCTAAGTGACAAAGTGAAGATTTTCGGCCATTTTAGAGGACAGTATAGTCAAACCAAAAAGTAGTGGCATATCTGTAATTTCTCCAACTTATTTGGCCATCCCTCCAAACAAAAGTACACGTGTCAGACAAATGAGCGGCCCCGAAAATCTAGTGACCAATATGGCGCCAAATTCGGCGCTTACAGTTCTTTTCATCATCCCAACGCTCATTCACCGTCCGTGGATCTCAGCCAAACCAAGGCAAAAGGAGCGTGGTGGTAACTCGCGGTGGAAGAGAGTAGAGTGAAAGCGATGTTTTCGGAGAGCCCATAGCATTTGGGTTGTTTTTTAACAGTTTAACCCATTGGAAAACCCTAAACCGCCTTTATTCTCAAGGGGCAGTTTACATAAAGGCCCACGAATTTTCACGTAATTACGAAAACGCCACTCCCCGTCTCCCTATATAAACCGTGTATCAGTTGGACTGAGGTTTGCCGAAATCAACAGCCAAACGGCGCTGTTAAACAGTTTCTCTTTCTAAATACGATTTCAATTTTCAATTTCTTATACTGTTTTTAAAACATGGAAACGACGTCGTCGAGAAGCAAATCGAACGTTTCGGGATTTAGCCATCACTTTCAACGCTCAATATCGCCGTCCGATCGGTTCTGCTCATCGTCCATATCGTCTCCGTCGTCGAGTTTCGCAACCCGATCCGGAAGTTTCCTGGCCCGGCCCACGTCCCCGACCCGGGTGAATCTCCGCCGATCCGTCTCGCCGTCGTCCTCCGTACGCTTCTCCACCTCTCCTAGCCGTTCGATTGCGGTGTCGCCTCAGCCGCAGAAGCAGAACAGCCATACTCACCGCCACCGCCATTTCCCGTCGAATCAGAAGAAGACGTGTATGTGCTCTCCGACAACTCATCCAGGATCGTTCCGGTGTAGCCTTCACAAGGGAATGCATTACCAAAGCCACCAACAGACGCAGTACCACTCGAGCCACCACCTGAATATGCGGAGATCGGCGATGAAGAACTCTCTGGTGAGAATCGGCACCGTAGAGGGCGACTTGGTAAAGAGAGCGCTCGCCGCTTTGATTCGCCCTTCATCGCACAGCCTCCGACGCCGTGGCGACTTTCAGCCGAGACCTAGCCGACTGTCGATCATGTCCAAAGCCGATGACAAGTAATTCTAACACAATTCAGCCAAGCTTATACGCCGTCGGCGAGGCCACCGCAGTGAGTCACCGCGACTCGAGCGTTTGAGCCGTTTTTTTTTTTTTTTTTTTTTTTTTTNNTTTTTTTTTTTTTTTTTTTTTTGTATTCACAGGAGAGAGAGTATACCCGGTTGCATAAAAGTATTGGACTGTTCACTGAATTGAAATTTAGATTAGGAAAATACTTATTTTTGTGTGTAATATATGGAAGTTTTTTAATGACTTGTTAATATGAACATAGTAAAAGGTATTCTAATTACAGAGTATTAATATGTCAAAAACTATATTAATTATTTTCAGGCAATTTTCATGAGACCGGATCTTCATCCAGATATTTACATTTTTTTTATATAAATATTATACTTTTTTCATAGATTATAGGATAATTTTTTGTCTTAAAATCTAAATGATATTAATCACTTAAAATCCTTATTTTTTTTAGTAATAAAACAATATAAATATTCTTTCATCTTTAAAAAACAGATACACTAATCCGGAGTGTATTGATTTTGAATGATTATTACCATCATTTGGTGGTTACAATAATATTAGGAAAAATAAGATTTTAACATATATAAGAGTATAAAGTGATTAAAAGTGAAATGATATATATAAATTTTAAATAAATTTTAAAAAATAAATTAATATTTAAAATCTGATCAAAATTTCTTTAACAAAAATTTATTTAATATTTATAAATAGATTGACGCCTATAATTTAAAATAATAAAAAAAAATTAACTCTAAATAATATATTTTTAATGTTTAGGGTCAGCTCTTAAATTCAAATGAACTTTTTAAAAAAGCCACGGAAAAATTGGAAAAGCACTCCACTTTAAAAGAGCCGTAGGCATCCAGCTCTAACCTTGTTGGTCCGGTATAATGTGATAACGTATTTTATATTGATATACGAGGTGGCAGTTTTTGTTTTTTTCTAATGTTTTGCTTCTAATTTTTGAATTTTTCAAGCTAATTATATGAGTTTTTGTGTTTGTTTTTTGCCACGGACAAAAAGGTGAATCTTGTAAACGCCATTCTTGTATTTTACTCTTTCTAAATCTAGGTGGACACGATATATTGCTATTAGGTTTACTATGTTGCTGGCAGTGACAATGACAAATGGAATGATCCATGAACAAACAACATGGATACCTTCCACTTTGAGAGTTAGAGAGACCACATCTCATGGAGATATTTGAAACGGTCCAATAATAGGGACCCGTGGTCTAAAACTCTGGGAGTGCATAGCCCGAAGCATAAAAATATAGTCCGTGCAGCTAGGGTCCAAGGTCCAGAGCATGTCTCCAAGGTCCAAAATGATTGGTTTTGATTTAGTCTCGCGAGCCCACTGAGTGGATCTCTTGTGGCCTACTATAGCATTAGTGTAGTTTGTTGGCCTGTGTCTTTGTATAAATATTGCATTGTCTTGGCATTATAAATCATAATCAATTACATCTCAAATCCGATCCACTTGTAATCTCATTACACTCTTCATTCATACAAGTCTTGTCTTCTCAAGCTCAATATCTTGTCTTTATTACTTATTTCTTTACTATCATATTATTTGATTTAGCCTACCTGGATTAATTTACTCTATCATATCAAGTGTTAAATTCTAGTAATACAATGAATTCTTTACAGTCTTTAATATGAGAATGATCAACGACTTTAAAATAAATGAAAATGTAATATTATTTTCATAATTACTTTTAATTTTAAAGTACACTGACTAAAATTACAAAATGAACTGAATAGTAACATATTGAACAAATATTATAAGTAGGTTATATTTAGTTAAAAAACAATAATATGAAAAAATACAATGTAATTTACATATTATATATGTAATTTTAAAGTCATAAATGTTGGGTGCACAACTGATATAGATACACTCT
>CM008343.1:10326148-10337873 GCA_002525835.2 Ipomoea batatas | reverse complement strand
GTGGAGTAACAAGAGGCGGGGCGAAAAACCTGAGGCTTGAGGCGGGCTTCGTGATCAAAGCTCAAGCGCTCGATATTGTACTAAAAAGGGAAGTTTTAGTGCAATCCTTCTAGGGAGTTTCTAGAAGAAGAGTGGACGTAGGCGGGTTGGCCGAACCACTTAAAAATCTCTCTCTCGCATTTACTTTCTGTCTTTTATCTCTCGCTATCTAACTCTCGAACTGCACTACATATAATCACTTCTCAAACTAACTCAAACTCGTGCTAATTAAAAAGGGGATAACATATTTCCGCTGCGCATAAAACTTTGTCTTCATCTTGTGAGGTATCGAACCTAAACATCCTAAGTTCAATACACACGAGAGGTCGAAAAAGATTTGCAAAATCTTATACAAGTCTATTCACCCCCCCCTCTAGACTTGTACCCCATCCCCTTGGGACCAACATAAGAGTCTTACATGTTCCTAGCTAGACTTCATTCTTAATAAAGATATTTATTTAATCATGTAATGCATGATATTTGCCAAGTAACACATATAATTAAATAATGCTATACATAATTTTTTCTGTCTTCTAGAGAAAGAATCTTGATCACTTCTCTCTCTAGAAAGCGAAAGAATAAAGAATTTATGGAACTCATGATCCCTTCTTTGTGAAAAAGTATTTGATACATACTTTGACAAGTAGAGGTTCTTAAGTTTACAAGTGCATCTTTTGCTTGTTTTAGTCAAAACACATATAGTTCTTAGGTCGACCAATGGACTTACACTTGTGTACTATTTATTTGACGATCTTAGTTTGAGATCTAATGTTCTCGTTGATATGATTTAAGAAAATTACAAATAAAGACAACAATAAGTCTGGGAAGGGAACAAGACATGCTATTGGCGACTCAAGTCGATCATGATACGTGTCGATTGTCGAGTGCTTATGTGATGCTTGAGACAGTACAGTGACAGTAACTTACCGTGCTATGATCGAAACTCAATTTCCCAACCTTAGCTTAGAGGTGAGGAAGTGTTCAGATCTAGAGATCTAATCAAACTTGAGTTATCATCCCAATAAATTAGTTGTATAACCCCATTACAAACAATAACTATTAAACTTCCATATCTTTAATATATAAGGACACTTGATTTTTTGTACAAATTATTTATAATAATTCATTTCTCACCAACCAAACAATAGAATATAAAGCTTACTTTTATTCATTTCCATAAGCATATATATAAGTGAAGTCTAGCTTAGTCACTAAAAAGAAGAAATTGTTGGAGTCATCTCCCATTGTCCCCCTTAAGTACATAATGACCCCACAGAAGTCATCTCTCATGAGTTCAGCAATTAATACTTTCAAGTTTCAATCAGCAGCAATTTATACACTTACTACACTGCCAGTCTTCAATGCCTTTTGGACTCCAATTAAGAAACCCTAAAATGGTAGGTACAAACAATAGAAAATGCACCGAATTGGATCACCCATCCATTCATCATTTGGATTAGGTTTTCGAGATTTTTTTTTTTTTTAAATTTATTGGTCTTAATCTACCAATAAGTCAGTAGACCATTGTTTTACATGATTGTTTTTAACTTTTATATTTAAAAAGAAATTTATAAGCAAATGAATATAACCATAGAGTTATTATATATTAATGGTTTAAATCTCATAAAACGTAAGTTAAGTGCGAGATGTATAAGCATAAATATCTGTATATAATATAGGAGCTAATTGTTTATTAGGAATAATGTTACAAATAGGTCACTGAACTACATGCAAAAATACAACTGGATCATCAAACTAAAAAAAATTGCAATTAGAGCCGTAGACATTTCAAAATTATGCAATTAAATAAAAATTAACATGTTCCTCAGGTTACTGCTGGCGTGTCAGTTATTTAATTAAAAATTTTATTTTTAATTTATTTTAATAAAAATAAAAAACTTTCATCTCTATATTGAGTGTAAATTGTCAAATGAAACTATAGTTGAATTAAAATGCTACTTTAGTTATGTTATAATGAAACTAGACGATTATCATCAACTGCAATAACAAAAACTCCAATCTAAAAAAACAAGTGGAGTAATACAATCACAAACCCTAGAAACAATACAACAAACGAATCAATAAAAACATGAAATTGATAAATTGTGATCAATAACAATTAGCGAATTTGCATCAATCACGCCAATCACAAAAACTCTTATTGCATCTATCTTTTGTCTGATCTATAGTAGAGTACTAGAAGATTGCAAAATGAATATGGGAGACGATGAGAAGAAAATCGAGGATAAGAGAAGTTGAGTAAAACGAAGATGACACTACATTGACCTTGTCGGAATTTGCTATCCATGGTTAACGGAATCACTCTTTTTTTTTTTTTCTTTTTTCTCCCCAATCCATAGTGCTATGTAAATCATGTTCCATAGTATAATTTGTCTCGGGCTTGTCAGGTGCTCGGTGAAGGCCCAATTAAAGTTATGGAGAAATAATTATGGCAACAATAAAGGACTAGTTATGCAAAGATATGTAATTTTTGCTTGGCAATGCCCAAAAATGCCCTTGATTTTTACCTTTATGTTTCTAGGTTAAAAATATTGTGTTTCATATATTTTTTTGCTCAATTATTTATATCTTATTTAATTATTTAAGCGGTTATGCTGGCCAACCAACAACAGCTCATAAATCGAAAAACCAATAGTATCATTGTAATTATCCTTAATAAGAACTATTTAATTAAATAAATTTATAATTAAATTCATCACATATTACAAGTCATTAAAGCACTAATCTACTCATGTGTAGATGAAGTAAGGCCAATTAAGAATATCTTGTTTCTATGATCAAAGCACCAGATAAAAATTATTTTTTTTGTCTAATTTCTGTTGACCGAAGTCTTAAAAGAGTTTTTGGCTGTAACAATCAAGGAAGGTAAAAAGAAAACATGTATGACCATAAATATGTTCCAAAAGCAATATCTAAAGTTAAAAATTCTAAAAATACATTAATAGTTCTGGCTAATTGCGCTATTATTGTCTCCGACCAAGTTGGTATTAGTCAAAGTATTAATTGTTTTTCTGCTCTGATCTTTAATTAATTGATTCTTACCTGTCATAATACAAAAAGAGTCCAGCTTGTTTATGGTTTTATTTTTATGCTGATTGGATATATAGCCTCTTTCAATATTCAAGATTTGGAGCTTGGTGTCTGACCCTGATCCAAAATAATCTTTAGATTTTGTATATGTAGTTGACACATCCTGTACTTGCAATTGACAGTTTTTGTACCTGTAGCTATCATATTATGTGTCAGTAATTATCAATATCATGCAAATGTCATACTTATTTGTGCAAATATCATACTTTTTTTTTTGAAATAAACAAATATCATATTTATATGCTCAAATATAACACTAATCAAGAATAGAATTTTTGCTACTTATAAGAGAAAAAGTAATACATTTTTCATAATAAGTAATGTTGACAAGTGCCCATTACTTATAAGAGCAAATATAATACTTTTGAGGAAAAATGTAATACTTTTAAATCGAAAATATAAAAGTATTGTATTTTCCCTTAAAAGTATTACATTTACCCTTATAAGTAACAAAATTTTTATTTCTGATTAGTATTACATTTGAGCATATAAGTATGACATTTGTGCATATAAGTGTTACATTTGCATCTTGACCCGACCCGACGCGACCCGTCTCATGGTGAGACGGTCTCACACAAGTTTTTGCCATATAAAAATATAGAATTATTCTACGAAAATCGTTTAAAATGTATTAAAAATCATCATTTTATCTACTTATGTCATAATTGAATAATACACTTAAAAAATAATTACAATTCTCCCAACTAAATGCCTCCGATCCGGTTACAAGAAATGTCTAACAAGCTAGGACCACGTACGCACGATCTCTATGTCTCCATGTCCACTTGTTCTCCCTTTATTTATGTTAATATTTGAAAAGATAAAATATCATTTTTAGTCCCTCAACTATAATATATGTATCAATTTTGGTCCTTGACTATTACAAATTTCAAATTAGGTGCATAAATATTCAATTTGTATCGCATTTGGTCCTTGACTATTAACATTTTCAAATTAGGTGAATGACTATTCATTTTGTATCACATTTGGTCCTGCCGTTAAATTTTCCGGCGAAGTCACCGGTGACCGACTAGTTTATTTAATTTTTATTTTAAAAATTATTTTAATACTCCGTTACTTTTAAATAAAAAAAAACTTAAAAATAAAAAATAAAAAATAAAATAGAAAACGCCGGCCACCCCCGATGACTTTGCCGGAAATTTGTCCGGCAAATTTAACGGCAAGACCAAATGTGATACAAAATGAATAGTCATGCACCTAATTTGAAAATGTTAATAGTCAAGGACCAAAAGTGATACAAATTGAATAGTCGTGGATCTAATTTAAAATTTTTAATAGTCGAGGACCAAAATTGATACATGTATTATAATTGAGGGATTGAAAATGATATTTTCTCTATTTGAAAATTAATCTAGAAGACTTAATATTCTCAAGTTATTATATTCCTTACCTTGGTAAAGATTTACTTATATGATCCACCTCATTAGATATTAATTCCCCTGCAGAAATCCAGGAACGTATCCCTCACATGCATCCACCCTATGATGGCAAATTATTATGTGAACTCGAGTCCAAAATACACAATTTACATACTAAATGTTCACAATTTACATACTGAATGTTCACAATTTGAATTCTGAACATTCAATATATAAATTGTTATGGGTACATCTTGCAAAATATACATGGATCCATGGTATAACTATAGCCCTATGACCAACCCGCACTCCTTAGACATGACATCCGACTTGCTAACATTCTTTACATGGAATCCTTGAGGGTAGCCTTCATCAATAAGATTTTTCATCTTTACATTATTAAATTCACAAGCCTATAATCTTCTACAGAAACTTAAAACCTCAATAATGTTAAAGCTACACTTGATAGCCACTAAGGTAACAGACACACACAAGGGGCATTTGATACATTGGCATAGCCAATGTTTAATTCTAATCGGGTCAATGTCTAATCTCAATATTCACCGTGTTTTTCTTTATTCATGTATTGTTATGCGAAAATTTAGCTAAAAGACTTATTATTCTCAACTCATTATATTCCTTACCTTGACCAAGATTTACTAGTTGTTCCACCCATTTTATTCCACACCTAAAGCCCATGAATATATCCCTTACATGCACGCACTCTGCGACCTGTTGAGCATATAATATATAAAACATAAATGCATCAATAATTAGGTTAGACTTTTAATTGACACATATAACACATCTTTTAATTTCGTATTAGATAAAAAAAAATTATGGTTCAAAACTTAGAACCACTAAAAAAAAAATCTGTCAAGTCTATATACAAAAATTATGTAATTTAACTATTAATTTAGACTTTAATTGAGATAAAACACATCTTTCAATTTTACCAAACCCTCAATATGCAACTTTTGACACTTTGGTAAGAGTGGTGGCATGCAGATATGCTGACATTCTTGAAGGAATCATTGAGCTAGCAGAGCCTTCACTAAGCCCTTCGAGTTGAATTCCATCCACCTTTGCATTATTAAATTAAACACCCATATATTTGACAAATCTAAGACTTCTTAAAAGAACCTTAAAGTTCAGCAGTAGTAAATGTACACTTGATGCTTTGATAGCCACTATGGTAGCAATAAAAATAAAATAGGACATATAACACATTGGTTTAACTAGGGGATCCTTTTAATGGTTTCAATAATTTAATTTACTATCCTAATTATTTTAGTTATAATTCATAATTCCCTTAAAAAGTCACGAATTTGATTTTTTTTTTTAAACTGTAAATCTTCTTCAATATATGCTTACTTTGAGCATTGTTCTTTAGATTTTTAAGTACAATTGACTTGATCCGATTTTGATTTTTGTTTTAAATATCTTTTTTATCAACTAAAAGAATATGCACATTGTTTAGTCTTAGTTATCTTTTTCATTAAATTCAATTGCAATATATAATATTAGGACAATTCTACAATATTGATTCGATATGGTGCTGAATTTTAAAAATAGTGTGGTGGTCATTTAATGATTTGTGATATGTTGTTCCAATTATTTTTAATAATTTTGTGTATGTAATTTAAATTTCATTCCTCCTCAATTATTTTCACGAACCAAATAGGCCGTAACAGCATATATACTAAAAAACAAAAAAGAACATAAAGGCTAGTACATTAAAGTAAAAAATAAGAACTCGCATTAGTTTTTACTCTAATTTTTTTCAATTAGATCTCTAAAATACATTTTCGTTTATGAATCATGTATTCAATTTTTTTTTTGAACAGATTCAAATTTTGTTTAAATGACAAGAAAATGTCTCAAAGCAGTTTAGGAGATTTTCTAAGAGCATTTTACTAAAGCACTTGTGATTTAATGGTATCACTGTTACTTTTCATAAGAAAGGTCACGGATTGGAGAACCTATTAATATGTTTTTTTTTAATGCTACTGACTCTATTACAGTGTAGTATCTGTTCACAAACTACTTTCTCAACCCCTTCTGAAGAACAAAGAGACAGCAACGCCTCCACTGAGGCTCGAACCCACCACCTCCCATATACAGGGAAGGGTTTAATGCCACTGGACCACAAGACCCTTGGAAACCTATTAATATGTTAGAGTACAAAAAAGAATGTGTTGGAAATGTAAAAATTTTGAGCATTATTACTCCTATCATAATATCAAGCCTCTAGTGCTAGCTAGACCAAACAGGTAATGGATTTAGTCAATTAAAATATTAAAACTTAACGTTGCTATCTTCTTAAAGTTAGAGTACATTGCACAAAGTGGAAGGCTGCTAGCGTCAACAAAAGTAAAAAAAAAAAATTATATTCATTTTTATCTTGAAAAAATTTGACTGACTCTGCACTTTCGGCCGTTAAAATAATAAAAACCTTGGAGATATATCTTACACAAACTGTCATTTATGACTAATTAATTGCAGCTAATTACCAGCTGGAAACACCATTGATTTTATCAATTATTATTTACTATTTGTTATTTGTCCACTTTTTTTAGCTTAAAACAACTAACTACTCTCTTTCATCTACGAAACTGCACTGATAAAGGTTAAAAAGATTTAGTTGGATAACCAACTTGATAATCACAAGATTATCTCGTCGTGAAAGTTATATGTTGACTGCGATTGAGGCATCACCTTAAATCAAAGGATAAAATTTTTATAATAATTATATTTAAATATTATGTTGAAAAATAAAGAACATTAATAAATATTGATTATTCAAATAAATAATAAAAGAAGTAATTAACTCTATAATTATCCAATGCAAAATAATTTGTTTATAATTATTACTTTATGATATTCAAAGATTTAGAGTTTGCAAGTTTGTGATAGCTTAGGAGATGTGAATGCTTATGTGTAATTTTTAAAATAACTTATTGAATGTCAATTAATTAACCAACTTGGTGGAGTTATTAGTAGTTGAAGACATAATTGATGGACGAACTATTTTGTGTAGAAAGTTTTATTAGACAATATTCCTTTAAAAAAAATTATGTTTAAAATTAAAATTAGGCTCTAAAACAAGACTTGACGGTGAGTATGTTACCAGAGTATAATTTGTGTATAAATGAAGTATGATAATACAATGTATAATTTCAGTACAGTATAGTTTTGTGTGTTACAATGTCTCCCTTTAGTCTACAACATGCATCCCCTTATACTCTAGGTGCAACGACTCTTCTTCTATGAGTTGTAACGAACAACATAATGGTGAGCCTTCAATTGTATGGTAATGGAGCCGTTGATAATAACTCTCCTCTTCAATGTGTAGTCCTAACTTGCATAACTGGTGGCCGTTTGTCTCCCTCTGGGTCAATGCTTGTGGCATGGTTCGGGTCGGGTGTTGTTGCCCAATTACTCTGTCAAGACTCATTATACATCATCCATTATTCTTAAAGTATATTTTCTTATTTTGATGGGTCCATCGCACTTTCTTATCTCTAACTCCTTTTTTTTTTTTTTTTTTTTTTTTAATTATGCGAAACTGAAGCTTCTATTATGCTTCTGTGTGACAACATCATATATAGAAAAAGTGTAATTTTAACCTTGCAATAGTTAGGGGTCGTTTACTTCATTTCTCTGTTTTTCCTTTTCCAATTTTTCATTTCTCCAGTTTTCCAATTTTCCTTCTCCATTCTTCCAGTTTTCCATTTCTCCAGTTTTCTAATTTTCATTCTCCATTCCTCTAGTTTTCTACTTCTCTAATTTTATCTCTCTCTCTCTCTCTATATATATATATACATATATATATATATATATATATATATCAAATTATCTAAATAGTATGATTTCTTAAAAATAATTTTATAATTCTTTTCATTACATAAACAGTTCAATACACTAATACTAAATGTAAAAAAGCAACAAAAGTCAATAAAAACATATTATTATTAATAAATAAATTAAAATTAATTACAATAAGCCTATATAGTATTATACATTTCTACAAAATAATAATAATAATAATAATAAGGTAAAATGCAGAAGAAAGGAAAAAGGATTTTTAAAAAAAAAGCTGTGCACAAAGGGAAAAGGGTAGGGGCAATCAACCCATATAGCATATAATAATAATTATTATTATTATTAATGATGATAATAATAATAATAATAATAATAATAATAATAATAATAATAATAATAATAATAATAATAATAATAATAATAATAATAATAATAATAATAAAAAGGTAAAATGCAAAAGAAAGAAAAAAGGAATAAAAAAAATTATGCGCAAAGGGAAATGGGCAGATGGAAAACCGGAAAAAGAAGAGCAAAGTGCATGGTAAGGGAAAATTAAAAAAAACTGTGCGCAAAGAGAAGGGAAATGGGTATAGCAGAAGCTGTCTGCGGAAGGAATCGAACCGTGGACCTGTTGGATGAAACTACTGTAGCACCGAGATTTTCCTTTTCTCCATTTGGAGAGTGGAATTTCTATTCTCCAAATTTGTGCAAGAAGTGGAAGAATGGAAGTGAGATCAAAGTTGGAAGAATGAATTTAGTGAACAGCTTTTCCAATTTTTCTTTTTCCATTCTTTTATTTCTCCATTTTTTTGAAAAATTTTCCATTTTTCCAAATTGGTAAACAACCCCTTAGAATTTTTTGAACTCAGAGCTGCCGGTGCACACGTTTTCCCAACACTAACCAAATACTTTCAAGCCATTGGCAAAAGGACCATATTGGTAACGATTTAAAATAATTAATGGCAACATTTTATGGCAATTTGTCCCGTTGGAGAAAATTTTTAGAAAATGAGGGTGGGAAATGTATGTAATTTTCCAATGGGGACGGGGACGGGGATAATCCTTTCCACTCTGCTCCATGTATTATAGTGTAATTTATCTCTCACATGTAATTTATTAGTTATTACATAAGAGCAAAGTTTACCCCATACATACCATCGAATAGTGATTTCCTCGTCACCCAAAAAAATTCTTTGGCCCTATTTTGTAAAATAGTTAACCTATTAGCCAATTTTGACTTATTTGACCACTATTAGTTATTTGACTTGGTTAAAAAACCAATATAAGTGTTTGGTTAGTTAGCTTTCTGTAACTCTAACATGCTAAAGTTCAAAAGGCTAGTAAAATCAACTTTTTTCAATTAGTTTTTTGAGATAAGAAATTATATCAAACAGCTATCAGCTAACAACTAATTTACCAAACACCTTTCTACAATCAGTTAATATTACCAATTAATCATACCCTCTAACTCAATCAGCTAATAGTCATTTACCAAACATGGCCATTATTAATCATGGGTATTATTGATCTTAATTATCTATGGTTGCATCCTTATTTTTGCTTTGATATATGTGTGTGTTAAGTTCAAGCTCCTCTCCCATCTTTTTAAGTCCTAACGAGTGTCATTATTGATTAACGATTCATATCATTGATTTATTCATATTAGTAGGCTTACATATTTACTCATGATCAATCTGATGAGTATGATTGAGTGGAAGAGACTCATACATCTTTATTGAACAAATATTGAATACTGAATTACACCCAAAAAAATATTTACTGAACAAATTATTATGCACGCTTTAAAAAAGTATATTGAGCATAAATTATATCAAATTAACTTTATTTTAATATTCTATATACCATATTAAAGATTAAATTGTTTTATAATGAAACTTTAAAATTCTTTTTATTTATTCTTTTCATTACTCAACAATTAAAATTTCAAAGACCAAAAAAGGATTTTGTTAAAGACTAAAGAGAAATGCATCCTTGCAGTTGGTCTTTGTTTGATAAATGAATTTAAACACATAAACATATATAGTATGGCCACCATGTATGACCCACTATAAGAAAATTCATTTGTTAACTGAATTTTTCGTTTGTAAATTACTAATAATAGATTTTTATTGGTAAAACATTGAAATTTGTAGGTTTAAGTCGTAATTATTTAATTCATTATTAAGTTAAATCTATTATTGTTTTAATTTGTTGTTTTCTTGTGATGGACTAACAGTCTAACATGTTTATGAACTACACAGGCTTATTCTCAAAAGCGCCCATCACTCTTGCCTGGAAAATTTAGTGGACATGGAGTATTTGAGTTTTGTGTAAGTTAAGAAAACCACAACACCAGTACACACCTATCATAATCCAAAGAATTAGGTATGAGAATGTGACAATGTGTTATTGGATTTCTTTGTTTAATTTTTTAAAATTTTCATCTGCAACTCAATCCATTCACTAACCACATTGGAGTAGTAGGGAAAATGATTCATAAAAAGTATAGGCCGGTCGGGTGGGCTGTCGTGCACTCGTGCACTTGAGAAAATGATTCATCTCATTTGTGAAAGCTGTATGTTGATGATCCTTTGACCATATCTCTTAATTGGAATGTGCAAAAAGCTTAAGGCAGCTCGATCAATTATTCCTCTAGACCCCTAGATATAAGAATTTTTATTTTTAAAAAATTCTTTTTTTAATCTTTCTCTCGTATTGATAAATATATAAATTTATGGCATATCGGCTTAGCTCACTGGTTCATTAGGCAGTATTTGGAGAAAAAAAAAACTAAGGTTCGAAACTCGACAGTGACATTCCGGCATATGTCCACAGTCTCAAAAGAGGTATATATAGTTGAGTGAGTGAAACATGATTTTAATACCTAAAGATCATGATTCATGAGTTCAATTGCTGTCAATAAGCTATTGGTCATGCACGTCCCACAAAGTCTTTCTAGTGTGAATTTGTGGACTATTACAAAAGAGCAAGATTTACCCAATACACACCATCAGTGATAATGGGCTATTACAAAAGAGCAATATTTACCCAATACACACCATCAGTGATAATGACTGCGTGTTTCCCTCGTCACTCTAAATAAACAAATAAATATTTCTGCTACAACAATTGACCGCAATATCTCACATAGAAATCATACTTAGTAATTAATCACAAGGATCCAAGTTCGACTCTCAAAGGAAACAGTTTATTGACCTTCTTAATTGGTTTGAGCAGGTTAGTTATGTACAATGAGGAGTTTGCCCAATATACACCTTAAGATAGTAATTGTACGCTTCCCTTGTCTCTCTCTCACGCACACAAAAAAAAAAAAAAAAAAAAAAAAAAAAAAAAAGAAAAAAAAAAAAAAA
>CM008343.1:10206239-10225666 GCA_002525835.2 Ipomoea batatas | reverse complement strand
TTCAAAATTTAATTTTTAACCAAGAATCCGAATACCCAACACAAATGAAGCAAAAAATTTCGAAAGTAAAAAAAAAAATTTTAAAAATTACATTAAATATCAAAACACAACAAATTCATAGTTCACAAATTTATCCAATCACAATTCATAAAGCTAAGTACTCTCTGAAATATAACATGACATATCAAACATAAGATATATACTTGGATCCAATCACAATTATTTTAGATAATAATAATTAGATTTTAATATAATCTTCATTTGGAATGAAGTTGGTTTATATGGTCAAGATAGAAGAGGTGTAGTCACCCCATGAACTCTGACTTCAGCTTCTATGGTGCATTCGTCTTTGGAATCCGACCAAAAGCCTGCCGTTGGCGTCTTGAAATACTCCTGAGTTATCACCTTTGGCCATTCATGAAAACTACTTTTAGGGCTTGAGGGGTCGAACCATCGACTTCCTGCAACAATTCAATATGCGTTTCATTTCAATTAAAATTTAAAACAGTCCTACACTTATTATATTTATTATGCATAGTAATAAATAAGAAATCATGAGTTTAATTTTTTGTATATACGTGCCTTCGACGACCCAATTTTTGTGGTGATGACGATCAACCAGATGTAGTGTGAACTTTGCATATATGCGAGAAGTTGGTTCCATGGGTTTATTACCCAAATCCATATGTAAGGATAAGGATAAGTGAGTGCCCTTGCCGTCCTTTCCATTAGGATATATCCGCATTTTCCTGCATGAGTATTATTACGTCGTGAGAAACCTAAACTGGTTTAATTATTTCCTTGTAGTAAGTAGATTTACCTGTTGCACATTCTTATTGCGAGTTTCACCCGTCACACTGAAGAAATATAGAGCATAGAATTGAAAAAATGAAGTTAATAAGTTGTTACTACCATTGATTGAAAGTGGGGGACTCGTGACAGAGACGGCCCTCATCACGCTTGAGACTGCAAAAAAAATTGGGAATTTTCCATGAGTGCTTAACGAGTTCGGGGTCTTTAAACATTGTCAAACACTCTCCTTTGGGGAATCTTCTTTCCCCTTCTGGGAATTTCATTTCTTTATGCACATAAACCTCCGCACCGAACACGCATTCATCGTCCACCACAAACCCGTATGAACCGTTACGGAACATTTTGATCGGGATGATTCTGTCGAATCCCCACTCCGTCCTCGTCTCACGAAACCGCCTCCCTTTTTCCTGCGCGTCTGAATCAAAATGCATGGTTATGATTATGGCCGTGTTCTGTAAATGGTTGTTAGTTGATTGTGTTAGAAGGTATAATTAATTGATGATATTAGTTGATTATAGAAAAATGTTTGGTAAATTAGCTGTTAGCTGATAACTGTTTTGTATAATTTATTTTTCTCAAAAAATAATTGAAAAGACTGCTTTTAGTAGTCTTTTAAATTTTTATATTTTGGAATTTAAAAAGTTTATTAACCAAACACTAATTTTTTAACCAAATCAAACAACTAATAGTAGTTAAATAAACTAAAATTAGCTAATAGGCTGATTATTTACCGAACAGGATCATATATGTTTTTAGACATTTACCTCGAATGACCAAATAGGTATCGTTGTTTTGATGAAGCAAGAAGAGGCGGAACACGGCGTGGACTTCCCACCCAGGTTGAAAACAACTGGTATCCGCCATGGCTAGGTGCATAGATATGTGGTCTGTAACTCCCTTCCGGGTGTTTCCATTTGGGTAGAAAATCAACTTCCTGCAAACACAAACCACGCATTATGAGACAACTCCAATTAAATTCATCAGACTGGATAATCATGCATAATGTTACAAGTTCCACTAGTCAAATCATTCTATTGACTCTCTTAGTTTAATCCGATTTATCTCTTTATGTACGTTTGTCGCTTAAGGACAAGGCATGATTTACCTAGTGCAAAATTTCAAGGTGTGGCCAGTTAAGATCACAAGGCATAGTTTACCTAGTGCACAACTTCGGGGAGTGGATTTACTTAATCAGGCCCTATTTGGTAAAATAGTTAGATAATCAGACATTTTTGGCTTGTTTGACTTGGTTAAACAACTAATACAAGTGCTTGCTGTATTAGCTTTGTGTAGTAGTTTATTGCTCCAAAAGACTAAAATTCAAAAAGTTGCTCAAAGCAACCTTTTCGATTAGTTTTTTGGAAAAATCATTTTGTAAGCTATCAGTTAACAGCTAATTTATCAAACATGCATCTTTCTACCATCAGCTAATATTATTAACTAATAAAACTCACTAACCAAATTAACTAACAACTATCACCCTTAGGTAGCGACTGTAGATTTTCATTTTTCTTATCACCAAAAGACCAAGCGTTATATATGTTTGGAGTATAAGCGAGTCAAACTATTCGGACCCGAGAAAGAGGAAGAGGAAGAGGAAGAGGAGGGTAAATACCATTTGTAGCCTCCGGCTTCGAATGGAGCTGAAGTGTATTTGTCTATAGGGTGTTCTTCATCAAGTGACAACACGGATTGAATCTTGAACATGAAGTGGGTGGGCGCTGCGTCTGTGGTTGATAATGAAACCCCTAAACATATACATACATACATACATGTCAGCAAACATCTGCAACAACAACTAATTTAACAACATTTGCAAAATTATAATAAGATCAGAACATTCATGCAATATATATATATGTAATATGTGTGTGTACCATCTTCCCTGACGAGTACAGCCATGGCCGGAGAAGAAAGGTGTTGCTGGGCGGGTATATAAACAGTGGGTCTTGGATCTGATATGATGAAAGGTTTAATTTGATAGATATGATTAATGTTGTTGGAGATATAGGGGAGATAGATGGAAATAGGTTTAATGAGAAGAAAAGCTTGTGGAAAGTAAAGAATGATTCTTGACGTACTGTAATGTAATTAAATGAATGGAATCTGGAATTACTTCTATTCCTCTTCAATAACCTATAAATTGGATCTTCTTTTTAACTTAAAAAGGATACAAGAATAACAGGTCTTTCTCTCCGGACCAGGCACAGGAGCCTAATCCAGGTTCGCTCCGGGAGGCACGTCGCTTGTGGGAATTGAACCCAGGTTCTCCCGAAATTCTTCCCCATAAAGAGAGCTCACTTGCCACTTGAGCTACCCCATTGGGTTTTATGAAATTCTTTGTACTGTAGGCATTTACATACTATTATTTCCAGAATCCATTTCAAATAATTCGTTAAAATTAAACATTCTTAAAAACAAAAGTTGTGTTTTAAAACTAAAACTAGGCAAACATAATTTTTGTTTTTGAAACACGTACTCATGCATTATTCACAGTCATAGTATCTATTCTATACTTTCCTAAACAATTTTAGAACAAAAAATCTAAAATATAAGCACTTACCACTAGGGTTCAAACCTATGACTATCCATTTAAAATGATAACCGGAATGTCATCATTACACTACATGATAGTTGGCTATTGATTGTTAGTTATAGTAGGATACAATTATAAGCGATTACTATAATCAGTGAGAATAAAGTATGGAATATTTGTTAATAGAAATTGATTTAATTTGTTAGTAGATGATGATAGACTCATAAGTTATGTAACGGTGAGAAAATCCATAATTGATGACCGAAATGTCGTTATATTTAACGATATTTAAACTGTATTGTTAATAAAATGATAAAAATGGTCATGCAACAATAATATTAAGACCAAAAATAGATATTCTCATAAAAAAAAGACTTAAAGTGGACTATCACATACATACGGAGTATAAATCTAGAATAAAAAAATGAAATTAAGTAACTCTTTTTGTTAAATATATATATATATATTACATATTTGATATCTGAAATGGTCTCACGCAAGACCTGTGTGAAGATAAATAATGTAGGGTGCATGTTCTAATTATTAGGATAAATAATGTAATATAGATAATATCATATGGTTAAAAGAAACAAGAAATCATTCATATGTATTGAATTAGGAAAACTTTATTTGTATACATACAAATTTGCATATATGCTTATTCTTGGGAAAGTTTGGCTGCTTTCCAAATGCAAATGGACAGAGTAATTTATTTTTGTTTACAAGATAATGCATAATGTAATATTCTCATAGTCTTTTATGGTGCTAATATAATAGTACACTGATACTAATAGTGCTCGATACAATTAAATATGATATACATAATTATACAGTTACTATTAGCACCGGTGACAATCAGCACCATAGAAAATCTCAGGTTTCATGTTAAAATGATCTCTTTGCAGTCACTGGCTGAATTATTGGAGATCAGATCATCAGGTTCATCAGCCACCCCAAGCACTTTAATATCAGCTTCTACTCTGCAGGTTTCGTTCACCAAATAGCCACCTTGTGGTTTGCGGAATTCATCGATACTCATGAACTTTGGCCAACAATAAGCCGCATTTGTTGCATTGAACCAACTGCAACACTTTTCTGCAAGAATCGAACTCGTAATAATCATTAGGTACTAAAATTATAGATACTGACCTCATTAGGTCATTTCTTTTGGGCAAAATAAAGTATATGTGTACATATATACCTGGTTTGGAACGAACAAATATTACAATGTTATAGGGTCAGTTGTATTCAAAAAATATACCTGATTTGGAACGAACAGGTACTACAATGTAATATGGTCAGTTGTATTCAAAAAATATACCTGGTTTGGATGAAATGTGATTAGAATTAGATTGATCAACAATGCGCACTTTGAACTCTGCATATATCTGAGTTGAGGGTTTAGCGTCAGCCAAAGCCAAATATACGGAGACATGGGTGCCTTTTCCGCCATCTAACCCCTTTGGATATATCCGTATTTTCCTACACATATATGATATAGTTTTATATATACATGCATTTTGTAACAATATCAACTTTAAATATTCACTATAGTCTAGAAGACTAGAAGCCTGGCTATTGACATTCTTATTTAAGCTTATCAACAATGAGCAATTCACTGTTGGTTTGCTGATTATGGTCTAAAAGCCAATTCTCATTACGGAAAAATCATGAGTTTTACTACCCCAAAAAAAAAAGTCTTAAACTTAGATATCTTTTATAACTATTGTCGGAGGTAATGGTTTAAAAGTGAACAAAATTTCTTGTCACCTTCACTTGGTGGTCAAAATTTGTTAACACTTTTCAAAGGTGGTCAGAGAAATCTAAAATTGAAAATTAAATTTTCAACCAACAATTTCATCACTTTAAAATTTTGAAAAATGTCTATAGAATTGTAGTTCAATTCTAAATTAAAATTTATTTACAACAAAAAATACTATGATTGCCTGGGTTGATTTAAGTTATTTACCATTCAAATTTTTATAATATTTAGTTTAATATGAATATATAAAATTTACATATTTATAAATTACATCAAAATCAAATTTAAAATTATATTACAAAATAAAATTAGCTTGACCAAGTAAGCATGCAGGCAGTTGACATGGTAAGACAAAGTTCACTTCCAACTGGAGCAATCTATTATTAGTCTTCTTGATTTGAGCCAGTCAACTATGTATAACTTAGATTGTTTACCTCATTGTGATCTTTGCTGATTAGAGTTATAGCCTTAAAAAATAAATAAAAGATAAAAAGCACAGATGAAGTAAATAATTGAAAGTATGGCATAGAAAGAAATGAAGTTGTTACCAATATTGCAATGCATTGGATT
The DNA here is from genome assembly GCA_002525835.2 of Ipomoea batatas. Taxonomy (NCBI): domain Eukaryota; kingdom Viridiplantae; phylum Streptophyta; class Magnoliopsida; order Solanales; family Convolvulaceae; genus Ipomoea; species Ipomoea batatas. The sequence continues at coordinate 10,219,985 of CM008343.1, read as the reverse complement.
CGTAGCAGTCCTTCCTAAAGTTTAATTCCTTAATTTCCCAGGAGAGATTGTCTTCAACAGGATTTTGAATGAGTGTGAGACAATCTCTCCCTGGCAATTTTATTTCTTTGCGCACAGAAACCTCAACTCCAAACACACAAACATCATCCACCCAATATCCATTTGAAGCGTTGTAAAACTCTGTCAGAGCAATGAATCTGTCGTGTCCCCACTCCACCTTCATTGCTCGAAATCGCCTCGTTTTTTCCTCTGCATCTGAAAAAAGAATCGAATTAAACAAACATTCATTCATACAAATTGTTATGATTTAGGGTTGTGTTTTGTGTCAGCTAAAAGGTTAAACTGATAGTAGCGGGCGAGCAACCTTGGACGACATAGTAGTTGTCTTTCTTCTGATCGTACAAAAACATGCGAATGACGGCGTGGACTTCCCACCCGGGGTGGAGGTTGCTTGTGTCTGCGAGTTTTATGTACAGAGAGATGTGATCTGTGACCTTCTTGTTCTTGTTTCCACTTGGGTGGACAACCAACTTCCTACAAATGCAAATTAAACCAATTCAGACAATCAGTTAAATAATCACAATGTTTTAAGTTTGACTCTCAATGGAGAAGTGGTTATGGGTCATTTTGGTTTAACATGGTCGCTCAATCGGTTATGTTGCAACATAAACTAATTAACTTCCTTATGGTCTGATTTACTCAATTCAGGCCTTTTAATACTGACTGGCTTATTAACCTTTTTGGTTTGATCCTAACAGCTTTATCAACTATAAGCAACATAAACTAGTTTATTACTTCCTTGTGGTCCAGTTAGGGTCACGAAGAAGTATTTATCGGGTGTACACATTCAAATAGTGACTGCGGATTTCTCTAGTCACTCAAATTAAATCAATTCATCATGGTCGTAATAAAAATGGTCGCTATGTAGTTTGATGGTAAGTCAAGTTACTTAATTACCATTTGTAGCCTCCGGCATCAAAAGCGTCTGAAACGTATTGGTCTATGTTGTTCTTGAGCAATGACACCGATTGAATCTTGACCACGTAGTGACTAGGGGGTGCGTCTGAAATTGTTCTCACAATACCTAAGAAAATTTTGGTAACATGTTAGCAGACATTGACACCATTTCTCGAATTACTACTCTCCATTTAAAAAAAAAAAAAAAAAAAGAGTAAATGACATTGTGATTTAGAGATACGTGTAACTCTCCCAAATGAAAGGTTTGGAAGATCATGAATTTGAACTCCAGTGAGACAGTACTTTTAAAAAGTAATTACGAGCCGATACTACCAAACGTTTCTTTAATTTGAAAATAGGAAGTGGGAAATTAAAAATTAAAAAAAAAAAAATTAAAGTAAACGCAATTGTACCTTCTTCCTTTGGGGTAGTATCAGCCATGGAAAATAATTACTTTGCTGTAAATATATATTAATTGACAGTGTGTGAGAGGGTTTTGTGTGGTTGAGTTTACAGAGATAGCAGCGGCAGGGTTGATATATAAGAGGTGGGGAAGGTTAATTACATGAAAAGCTTCAAGGTGGAATAATTCTTAACGTAATATAATGTGGTGATGGATGCATTTCGTTGTGAGAAATTAAACTAAGAGTACAGCTCATATTCTGTGCTTGGCTTGCTCACAACTAAATCTTGTAGGTGAAATAGTTGTGAAAATGTGAATCACATGGAATTCCTCGTGAGCCACAAGAATCATACTTATAGGGCGTGTGGTTGGAGGGAGGGAAATTAGGTAGGAAAGAAATATTAATTTCATCGGAGATTAATAATGCGTGAATAAAGTAGTAATTTAAATTCCAATGTTTGATTTAATGCCCAAAACGTTCATACTTGTTATTGTTGTTGTTGTTATTATTATAAAAATCCTAAATGACCAAATTAAATTAAAATTTTGCTTATAAATAAACTCTAAAATTGCATAACGAAACCACTAAAATAGATAGGGAAAATGATCAAATAGACCTTCGAACTATAGTTGAAAAGTCCATTAGTCCTCTAAGCTTTTTTAAATGTGCAATTACACCCATCAACAATTCATTTTTATGCAATGAGGCCCAAGAACCAATTAATGACCTTTTATCACAAGTCATTAGGGTTTCATGTCACATCCGACGAAATTTCAGGCAAAAAAGTGACTGGCCAACAGTCGCCTATCACGGAGAAGGTACGGAAAAGGCAACCACAATGGTTTCCTGTGTTGTCCGAAATTCTTCAAGAGTTGAGTTTAAAGAATGGTGGCCGAAAAATTTATGATCGGTTGTTTCAGGTGAACAACCAGTCATCTGGGTTTAAATGTATCAAAATGACAAATTCGTGTGTTTAATTAACCTTTTTGAATATTCGATGGTTTAATTGTACTTTTAGGTAATGTTTGGATGCTTATTTGACCTTTTTCTCTAATTAAAATAATATTTCAACATTAGTATAATTAAACTAGTGTGTGGAAAATGAAACAAAAAACAAAGCTAATGCAATAATAATGTATATAGTCAAATGAAACTGTAGTAGAATTATACTTTAGTATTAATATAATGAAACTAGTATTTAAAAAATGAAATTGAAAAATAGAACAACGTTATCAAATGAAACTGAACTACTGAAGTATAATTAAAATGATACATACTTCATGGTCCATGGCTCCATGCTGCTACATACACCATACTCCACAATAAAATTTGCCTCCAAGATATAATTTGGCTAAGCCAAATAACTTGGTTATCAAAAAATAAATAAACGCTTGTCAAAAAAAAAAAAAAACAAATAAAAAGAAAGAAGAAGAAGAAGAAAATAAACAGCAAACAAATGGAAAATAGAACAGGAAAAACGTTGTCGTTTTCTCATGTGATCAACATTCTTTTACGGACAATTCGTTAGTGGCAGCACTTTCCTCTAGTCTGGTAATAAACAGAACAGAACAGAACAGAACAGAAGAGATCGCCATTGTTGAGTGAGAGAGAGCTCCATAGTTAGTTACTGCAGTGTTACAGAGAGAGAGAGAGAAAGAATTGAGATTCCGAAGGAGAAATGACACTAGGCGGAGGTGGAACAACGCAGGTAGCGTACGGAGACAAATGGTATTGGGAGAAGCGATACGCACAAGAACCGGGTTCCTATGATTGGTACCAAACCTATCACTCCCTCGCTCCCCTCCTCCGCCTCTACGTTCATCCCCACCACCGCGTCCTCGTCGTCGGTTGCGGCAATTCCGGTACTTGCAAATATATTTACTGTTTGTTCTCGTGTTTCCTTAGTTTGATCCGAATGTCTAACTGTATTTGATCAGAATTGGATTTACAGATTCCTAAATGGCATTTTTTTGGATGACTAGGCAAATCTCACTCGCTAGAAGAGTATGTACTAGGTAAATCTCACAATATGACTGGTAAATCTAGCTCAGGTTGCTAGGAGAGTGTGCACTAGGTAAATCTCACAATGTAACTGGTAAATCTAGCTTAGGTTGCTAGGAGAGTGTGTACTAGGTAAATCTCACGATGTGACCGCTAAATCTAGCTTATGTTGCTAGGTGAGTGTGTACTAGGTAAATCTCACATTCTGACCGGTAAATCTAGCTTAGGTTGCTAGGAGAGTGTGTACTAGGTAAATCTCATGACGTGACCGCTAAATCTAGCTTATGTTGCTAGGAGAGTGTGTACTAGGTAAATCTCACAATGTGACTGGTAAATCTAGCTTAGGTTGTCATAGTGACCGGCTCAAACCATAGGTTGTCCATAGTTGATCAGTTCAACCATGGTTGTCCATAGATGAACGGCTCAAACCATAGGTTGTCCAGTTGAACGATTCAAACCAAGAAGGCTAATAGGCCACTCCACTGTTAGTCAAACTTGGGATCTTGTGATTACCAAGCCAACAGCTGAACAATTTGGATGGGGTTGCCCAAAATGGCATTTTTTGTTTTTAGTACAATGCATATTTGACAATGAAATTGTCCAATTATCTTAGAAATTAGAATCTAATATTGGGCTGAGACGCTGAGTCCATAAATAAAATCAAATCTTAAATTCAGCCACCTATTGCATTATAAAAGCATTTGTTTTCTTTCTATGTAATTGCCACATAAATCTAAGGATTGTGCAATCCTGTTCTTGAGTTCTTATCTTTTGGATAAGCTAAGTTGTATTTTTCTTTTTATTTATTTTGAATTGTATGAGGTGATCAGGTGTGATTAACAATGGCTCAGGGATTTTAAATTTATGTTCTCTAGACTTCACTTATCTTCATCACATGGAGTGACAAATTGAAGAAGTTTGTGTATATGATATCTTCATGGTTGCAGCTTTTAGTGAGGGCATGGTTGATGACGGTTATGCGGCTGTAGTCAATGTCGATATTTCCTCTGTGGTAATTGAAGCAATGCAGAAGAAATATTCCAATCGTCCACAACTTAAATGTATCGTTTTGTGCATATAACATAGATGTCGATGAATTGGCTATTTTTCATTAGTAGCACTAGAATATATCAAATACATGGTACTTACTCCCTAACTCTCCTGCATCTTCCCATCTCTTTAATCAACATTTCTCAGTGTGTCCGAGGTGATTAATCTTTCTTTGCAATATGCGTGTGATAATATTTATGCATCAGCGTGTTCATTTCTCTAGTTTACGGTCAATAATAATTGTCTTACATAAAAAAAACTACTCCATAACTATATAAATTCTTTTTTGCTAAAAGATTTGAATTGGCATGTTACGTGTTTCATGGTTGAGTCGTTGATTCCATAACATTAGGCAGATATGAACATGGATGTCAGAGACATGAGTGCCTTTGAAGCCGGTTCCTTTGATGCCATTATTGATAAAGGTAGTCCTTTTTGCAATACCTTTTGTTCTAGAAATGTCAGTACAGTTGATGATTGCTAATTCCTCACATGGCCTTCCAGGAACTTTGGACGCCATTTTGGTGAGTACTTCACACGGCAACATACATATTTGAATGGCTTCGTTGCTTATTTGCTTATGTAGGTGTTTATCTGCAGTGCGGGAACGATTCAATGATAAATGCTGCTCAGATGCTTGCTGAAGTCTGCAGGTAGATCGGAATTTCGTGCATCGCTTTTCAAGTTGTTATTTTCTTCCAGGTGTGTTGCCTTTTTCCTTTTTGATCTCTTAATATATTGAAGCAGTTGATGGCAAATTATAGGGTCCTGAAGGATGAAGGAAAATATATCCTGGTAAGTGTTCCTCGTCTTATCTATCCGTGTCAAACAACTGCCAACCTATTCTCTTTTTCCCCCCTCCATTAATTTGAGTGGGAGTGGGGTTGTGTTGGTTGGCGGCTTAGAGAGCCGAGTCCAGCATCCTGCCATTGATATGTGGCGCTGACTGCTTTGCAAGTATAAGAAATAAAGTTGCACCTTCACTATAAGCTATAACTTTTGGCGTTTCTAAACTTGTGCGGTTGAGCCTCCACTTGGCCACTTGAACTAAGGGCCATTGGCATTTCACTCTATTCATTATCACGGTAAATGTTAGTGTGTGCTGAATTTCTCTTTATGAATTGTATGTATACAAAATGCCCCTATAGATGGGGTGGCCAGAGACCTTCCATTGTATGTTTGAATTATTTTACCAAGGTGGGCAAATATGTATTTAGGCATCTTTTGCGTTTCCTGATTGGTCCAAATAATTTTGCAGATTACTTATGGAGCTCCAGTTCAGCGACTACATTTGTTGAGAGACTCATGCTCGTTGACAGTTAAATTACATGTCATAGGTATTTGGATTGCCCTATTTGTCTTTTCTTGAACTGAGTTATTTGTCGACTTGACTCCCCTCGCCCAATTAAGTGAACAAGAACAATCTGTTCGAATATGATTAATAGATATCTGAGTCACAAAACTGTGAAGTACTAGATGTTTTGTTGCTCTGTGGAGGCTGCACGAGCTATTTGCTTCTTCGTGTTCTGTTAGCATAGGCTGCTCGCAAAGATTCCCTCGTAACTACAGTTTGATAATTGACTTTATCCTTGTGCCTTGCTCGTATTGGTGCAGACAAAGTTCAATCTACAGGGAGCTCGCACCAGCAAAAATGGGAACTGACTTCACCCATTGCATTGGATAAAGATGTAAGCTCCGTGGAATCAGTTTTGGGGCCGAATCCAGGCGTTCACTATATATACGTTTGTGTTAAGGTAAACAGCGTAATCAATCTCATCAGTACGCGATTTGCTTTAAGACGTTTAGAATGCTCACACAGAAACGCCCTTTCAGGATAATACTTTGGAGTCCAGGCACAAAGCACAGATCAACTATTGAAGGATGAAGCTGGTCTCCTTTTGCCCTTTAAGTGTAAGGGGAATCACTCACTATATATACTGATACCAATTCCTTCATTGCCCGCCAGCCCGCCATGAATCTTTTTTTTTTTTTTTTTTTTTTTTTTTTTTTTTTTTTTTTTTTTTTTTTTTTTTTTTTTTTTTTTTTTTTTTTTTTTTAAATACTGCACTTGTATGTATATCTCGCATGATGATATTAATATAGTCGAACCTAGCAGCTCGATCCGATTTGTAATAATGTTCTATGGTGAGAGGCATGCTGTGTAAACTTTGCTGTTTTTGTCTGGTGATTGTAAAATGAATGAGTGATGAAATGAAATGAGGTTTCAGGAGACTCACCATTTGACTCTGCAATTTTTGCTCTCTATTCCAATACTTGGTTAACTATAATGAAATTATATTTTTTTTTATTTTTTTATAATGATTTCTTTTTCGAATCAATGCATTATACACATCTAATTCTAAATTAACTGAATGCATATGAATTATTTTGGGTGTAGTTACTAATTTATTTTTTAATTTAATAAGAATAATAAAGTTGGGTACTTACTTTTATTCACAACAATGAAGTTATTGATTTTTTTTTAATTTCCATCCATTGGTGAGACAAATTGTTTTTAGAGTTTGACAATTTGCTACAATTGATGTCAATGGATGTCAATAAATAATTCAAAATATATGGTTATAATAGACGATATTGTTATAATGATATAGTAAAATTAACTTACAAATTTCTTTATACGTTTTCATGCACTGATAAAATATTGAGAATGATGTGTAAACTTGTTTAATTGGAGTAAGTGAGATGTCAACATTGTCAATTCTTTAGAAACTGGTCATACCGTTTTAGAATTTAGGTGTAGTTGTATTTCTGATTAACAACTTTGTAGTTAGGTTGCGCAGGTTTACAATGATGTAAGACCAATTTTGTCCAATAAAAAAAGATAATAGTACAATATTTGTAAAGTATTGTACAATTGTACCATAATAGAAATACATACAAAAAAATATTAATACCATAATGACATAAATCATTCCAATAATGAAAAACATAATTGAAATATCGAGTCTTATTTTAAATAATAAAAAAAGATTAATTAAATAAAAAAAAACTTAACCTATTTTTTTTTTAAATATGCAAAAAATTGATTTTCAAGATTCTTGATTTATAATATTTGATACTCAACTTTGAATGTTATGTATTTAATCGGACTAATTATTTAACCAAAATTTATGTTAAATTTTATATTTATTTTTTAAATACATTTTAACATATTCGTAGTGTATGTTTAGAAATTATGTCAATTCTGATTGGAATGAGGTTCGAACTTACGATATTTCTTATAAAAATTAATGAGTAAGTTAAAAATAATAAATAGTTCACAGAATATTCCATTATTAAAGTTTATATTAACGAAATACATGGTTATTTAAGGAAAGAAAAATAATATAATATAAGATAAATAAAGAAAATCATAAAAAAAAATATTAAAATAAAAATAATATGAATTATTCATTTCAACAAATAATTATAATACTCCATTTTTTTTGTTCGCAATATAACCTTATTGACTTTTATTAGATTTGTAGATGTAGATGTCGATTAGTACAAGGAACCTGTAAAATATGATAGGATTAAACTAGACAAAATCAACTTCATAAGGCCCAAGAAAGTTCCGATCATTGAGCCCAAATTTGGCCCACGAATTTAGTACAGGGAAACCCTAGCCTCCCGGCATTTTTGTATATATATATAGCGCCTTACACCCAAACCCTAATCTTCCACCACAAACGCAAAAATGCAGATCTTTGTGAAGACCCTGACGGGGAAGACGATCACCCTCGAGGTTGAATCGTCAGACACCATCGACAATGTGAAGGCAAAGATCCAGGACAAGGAAGGCATCCCGCCGGACCAGCAGCGGCTCATCTTCGCCGGCAAGCAGCTCGAGGACGGCCGCACCCTCGCCGACTACAACATCCAGAAGGAGTCCACTCTCCACCTCGTCCTCCGCCTCCGCGGTGGTGCGAAGAAGCGCAAGAAGAAGACCTACACCAAGCCGAAGAAGATCAAGCACAAGCACAAGAAGGTCAAGCTCGCCGTCTTGCAGTTCTACAAGGTGGATGAGTCTGGAAAGGTGCAGAGGCTGAGGAAGGAGTGCCCCAACGCCGAGTGCGGCGCCGGTACCTTCATGGCTAACCACTTCGACAGGCACTACTGCGGCAAGTGCGGTCTCACCTATGTCTACCAGAAGGGCGGTGATTAAGCGTCTCTTGCTTTTTAATACCTTTACTTTTGCTAGTAATATTACAGTTGGAGTATCGAATTTTAGCTTTTTTATGGATTTCAATTGTGATGCGATGGATTTATGATGATTTAAGTTTTGAGTTATGTTTTAGACCATTTTTTTTACTTAAATTCCCGTGTTCATCTATCTTTTTCGCTATTTGATTTTGTGCTTTATTATTTTCCTATTCTGATATCTCTGTGGTTGCCTGGGGTGATGCTGAATTCCTGAATTAGTTAGATTTTGCAAGTAGTTGATTTCATTGAATGTTTCCGATTGGCTAAGCCTAATTATCTGAGAATAGTTTGTTGTCTTTTCTAGATGATTTGCTGTTGTTTAAATGGTCTTAACAAGATATTATTTGCTTTAGATCTTTTTATTGATGGTTCATCTCTGTTTGTAATTGTTTGAGGAGATCCTTTGGAAGGTAAAATCTCTATTAGTTATAGAATGTAAAATTTTTTAAACTGGAAACTAAATTTGTTTTTTTTTTTGTGAATGTCTACTGTATCAGTTCTTGATGTAGGTCACTAAAGTTTATACTCTTCTTGACTGGCAGAATTTGATGCATTCGTTTTTTTGAACATGTAGGATGAATATTTTGGTGTTTATAGTTTATATGTGTGTGTGTGTGTGTGTATATATATATCATGAATATGTTTTGTGGGAGAGTGTCTCACCCTGATATGTGATGTGCATAGTAAAACTTTCTATGAATATGTATAGAAGAGTATTATATATTAAGGTATTACTGGGATGCTCACACAAGACCTACTCTTATACGATTTGTTGTATTGGTCAAATTGAAATGGCAGGAATTGTTTTCTTGTATGTGTGTAGTAGTTGCTTTTGCTTTCTTTATTTGTTGTTAAAAGTATAAGCTTGTGTTTAGTGACTAAAAGTCTTTAGAAAACCATGTAAGCAACTTTAAGATAGATGCAAAATTTCTGGGATCACTTTGTGGTCTTCAGCATATGCTCAAATCAACATGCTGCATGCATCAAATAAATATATACTAGTATTCTTGTGGGCATGCTTCTTCACTGGTTTAATCTTATGTGAAAATTGTCTCTATTTCGCCGGAAATTTGATCGGAATCCTAGTGACTTGTGATAACAGGTCACTAATTGGTTTTTGGACTTTTTTGCACCAAAATACATTGTTGGTGGGCTTAATTGCTACTTTAAAATGCTTAGGGGTCTAATTGACTTCTTAGGTAAAGGTGGAGCCGTGGAGGGCTTATTTGACCTTTTTCCCTTTATGTTTTTATTGATTGTACAATTTGCAATTAATTTTAGTGTTATTGTGAAATTTATGCTCTTTTATCCAACTCAAACTAAAGTGTGAATACAAGTCCATCAATCTTTATAAGTTGCATTTCCATATACTAATACAAATAAATATGCATAAAGATACCAAAGGCATTTACCGATTAATTGTTTTTTGACTCTTTTCCATAGCAAGGCCAAATCACATAAAAAAAAACCGAATCCAATTGAGTAATACTCAATTTAGTAATTGACTACAGTGATTTTCTTGATTTAGTCTTAAATGTCTTTTTGTGCTTAATTGAGCTCTTGAGTTTGATAATTTACCTAATTGAGTCCTCGGTGGTTAAAATCAAGGATTAAATTAAGAAAAATATATAGTCGATGACTAAATTGAATATTAACTATTATAGTTGACTAATTTCGGTAAAATTACAATAGTTGAAAATTAAATTGCGTATTAATAGAGGAATGACCAATTTAAAAGTCTACAATTATGTAAAACCATTGAAGTTAACTAAGCATGGATGTTTGGCAAAAATGTTTATTTATCTCTAAATAGAGAAAAACTGATATAGTCAATGACTAAATTGAGTGTTAAGTATTAATTCAAATCTAATCAAAATCTATAACTTTCAATGAATTATTTTATGTTATATTTTCAATGTAGAACTTTTACAACGATACATACATATACTTTCACATATAATGTACACACGAGTAATTGATGGAACTTTCTTCATGCATTCAAGAAGCTCTTTCATTACTAACCAGACAGACTAGCTATTCATCATTTTTGCATTTGCGATTCAAACTTGAACTGACAGTTCATTTTATACACAAACATTCTCGATCTATAGGCAACATATGATATCATTAACTTAACTTCAAACACTCAAAACAGAAGAACATATGAAAAGAAAATGAAGATAGAGATTCAAACAGGAAACACGCTAAAAGAAAAAAGATCTAAATGACTATCAACACAAAAAGCTAAACACTAAAGCTTTAAACAAAAATGTATGGAGTGAAATATCAGAGGGATCAGTGGATCACTGCATGCAAAAATGAGGGGATTTGGGGATTTAACCGCTTCGATTGCCATCAAATTAAAGTTAGGCTCAGGGCTCTTTTAGTACAATCTCGATATAAGTAAATGAAAAATGTGTCCTCGGCCCCATCAAGCGGCTCACCTAGGCCTCAAGACCACGAGCGGCTCACCTAGGCCTCAAGACAGCGGCTCACCTAGGCCTCAAGACCACGAGCGACTCACCTAGGTCTCAAGACCAAGTATCGGCTCACCTAGGCCTCAAGACCAACGTATCGAGAAGCGCCAAATTAAATGGCGTTAGAGCTACACGTTGGAGCATTGGATTTTGCCAATGGAGTTTACCTCTATTGTCTTCAATTCTCTTGAAATTGCTCTATTGTCTTCGATTCTCTTGGAATTGCTCTATTGTTATAAGTTACTGGTAACTGGTAAGTTATTATGGAATTGTCTTCAATTTATATGATCTAATCGATGTGCATTTGACTCTTTCATACTCAAAAATTACAGTATATATGCATCTGTCATGTGTAATAATTTGTTGCTATGTAATGTTTGTATTTTTGAGATGACCATGAGAGTGTGTACTATTTCTGAATGTGTGTATCAGGTAAATTTTGTTTGTGTGATAACAATAACAAGTAGTATCACTCATAACAAGATAAATAAAATAAATACAAAAAATCTAATCAAAGTTGTACCACAAGAACAGATGAGTATATTATTATGTAGTAAATTTAAGAGAGTAATATATTACCACACAAATTGATCCAAGACATTATGTGGTAGAATATGATTCTTTTACAAAGGAAATGCATCATAATAATCCTTTTATAACATTTTGGTACACTATTATCTTTTAAATTTAAATTTAAGAGAGCTTTCGCTCGCCCACTCTGCCAGCCTGTATTGACAACTTTACCAACAGCCCACCCGCTCTGCCAGCCTGTATTAACAACTTTACCATCAGCCCATCCGCTCTGCCAGCCTGTATTGACAACTTTACCATCAGCCCACCGGTCAAACTTTAATCATCCTGAACTTTTTCCCCATTCGTCTTTCCGGTGAAATTTGAACCCACACACTGCCGCCTTCAATCATGACATCCGACAAACCACTACGCTAAGTCCCGAGTACCCTAGTTTAATCTTTTGTGTGGGAAATTGTCTCCTTCATCCTACCCACTACTCATCTAGGTTGCCTGCAATCAGGGGCAGAGCAGGTAAAGTAAATAAGGTAGGCCAAAGCCATAGCACATAGATATAAGAACAACAATTTCTTATGATCAAATTATGAAATATACCCATCACTCCCTGCATCTGTGTGGATGATGAAAACATAATTTTAGTGTGTGATGATGATGGAGATCTAAGTACAGTTCCAGAAAACATTGTTAATCTGATTTAACGGTCTTGAATATGGAAAACTGGATGAATATTGTGACACATTCACAAATCACAAGATATAAGTAGCTCACAAAGTGCTACATTCTGCAGATACATTTATGTATGACACAATAACAGTTTATAATGCATGAAGTCATCGGAAACAAAACATTGGATGTATTTCGCCTCAAATGCAGCTCTCCTTAACAAATGCAGACTCTTTAATACCGATTGAAGATTGTTAAAGAAACTGGAAACAACAGATTGATGACCTTTTCTCCTGCTAAAATTACTAGAGAATTATAAAACGCCTGCAATCTTTATAAGTTCCATTGCATATACTTATAGAAATAAATATGCATAAAGATGTTAAAGCAAACCAAATGCACTTACCAATAAGACAGTCGTTTTTTGTCTTTCCCATAGGTCATAGCAAAGCACAAAATGGTCATGTGTTGTCAACCTTAGAGATGACAACTCGGGAATATCCATTCCTACCACCACTAGGATCCATCACCCCTTTTCATCACCTCACACAAAATATGTTTGTCAAAATGACCAGTAGCCTAAACTAGGGAAGGAACAAAGTAAAAGTGTTATTATTTATACTAAATTGGCAAAGAAAAACGCAAATAGAATACTTGAAGGATACTTCCACATTTGCTTCATGCTCTTTCTCCACATCGAGCATTTTCAAGACAAGGCGTGCTAATATATCCCAGTGCAGTAGGCAGTTTGCAGAATCAAAATTAAATAAAATCAATTTAAAATAGTGTACCTGTTAAAGAACATGAACATTTGGGCCTTTTGGGGCAGTAATTTGTTGAAGAAGACAGGCTTTGAATTTAAGCTATATTCTTACTTTGTCTCTACAGTATTCATATTTTTCACATATTTCTATTACTTGGAGACAGATACCTAATGTCAGGGAGGGACCAATCACCAAAGGAGCCACCTTGGAATAATTACAAAGCTGTGAAATACAGACACCATAAGTGAGGAATTGAGTTTGTACCTCGGGCAAAACTCAGGGACCAAAGGTTATACATTCCCTTTTAAATACTTAGAGGATGTCCAGTTCAAATACTGAGATAATCTGGCAACGATATTTAACAGAGTTGGCAATGCAGTGCAAATAAATATCAGAAGAATAATAGAATAAATAACCTCAAAGCTTGCCCAAATGGTAAGAACGCTTCAAAGCCAATTGACACATATATGTAAACAAGGTTCCCAAATACAGCCAAAGCAAAGAAACAAAGGTAATAGAGGCAATCAAATATAAGATCCAGTAAAAGGATTGCAGTGCATTTCATCCAAACAAAGGGCACCTTGGATGAACATTTAACTTATGGAAATGCCAGATTAAATGCTCATAATTGCTCTGATCTCTCCAGTTCTTAACAGTAGCCACAAGTAACCAACAAATGCATAAATAACTATACTT
>CM008343.1:10194606-10205487 GCA_002525835.2 Ipomoea batatas | reverse complement strand
TAAAACCCCATTCCTTGATAGTTCCTTTTCTACTACTAATTTAGCTGAAAGCCATGGTCTTAAGCATAACTTTTCTTCATTGTCTCCAATGTTCATCCCAACTTCATTAGGGCCTTCTTCTAGTCAAACTAATACTTTTATGAGGAGTTCAGATGGTATTAAATCTGTTCCTGGGTCAAGTAAGCATCCTGCCCCGCATGGAGTTGTTCCTTCTGATTCTTTCTCTAATCCATCTTCAAAGGTAATTCAGTCTCTATCTGTTGGATTCATCCTGATTGTTGACAAATTTCATTCCTTCTGCAGTTGGCCTTCGTATTTATAAAGTTAATATTGATTGATCAATAATATTTGATTTCTCTGTTGGATCATCCTGATTGTTGACAAATTTCATTCCTTCTGCAGTCAGCCTTTGTATTTCATATGAGGTTCTTTTTGCAAGTAGGTTAGATTACTGTTGGGTTTTGACTTCTATCGTCTTTGACAGGGTAAAGTTGCTCAAGCTCTAGGAAGTGTTTCGCATGGAAAAGCACCATCTAATCATGCTCAGTTAAGGGTTTCACTTCCATCTGATCATGGATTGTCTAACTTCCGACCAATTGGTCATGATGGAGCCAGCGTAGATAAGTTTCAGCCCAGGTTTTTGCATGGAAGAGTACCCAGTGATGTAAAAGTTAGTCCTGATGCATCTACTGGACAGAATCTAGTACCCCGAATCAACAAATTGAAAAATCCATTGGTTGTTAAGGCCTACACTACAAGGGCTGGAGATGTTGATTCACATGGAAATATCACTATTTGTAGAGATCAGTATAATAAGGATGGTTTTCTGACGGACTTTGTGAATGCCAAGTTCTTTGTTATTAAATCATACAGTGAAGATGATGTGCACAAGAGCATTAAGTATAATGTTTGGTCGTCTACACCCAATGGGAACAAGAAGCTAAATAATGCTTATGAAGATGCTCAGAGGATGGCTGCTGGGAACTCAAAAGGGTGTCCAATCTTCCTGTTTTTTTCAGTGAGTTGATATTTTAGCACTTGGTGTTTAGCAACACATTGTCCTACAACAGTTTTTACTTTGCTTTGTTAGTGGGTGATACCCTCATGTCACCAATGTCACATTTTAGGTATTTTTACTAATATTTTGCTTGCCTTTTGGAAATCAAGGTTAATGCAAGTGGCCAGTTCTGTGGTGTTGCGGAGATGCTTGGCCATGTAGATTTCCATAAAGACATGGATTTCTGGCAGCAAGATAAATGGAGTGGTAGTTTCCCTGTGAAATGGCATATTGTGAAGGATGTGCCCAATTCTAACTTTAGGCACATCATATTGGAAAACAATGAGAATAAGCCAGTGACTAATAGCAGAGACACGCAAGAGGTATGGTATATTGCAGACAACAATGTTTAAATTTCTTATATATCTTTTTGTTTAAAATAAACATGTGGTAGATTGATATTCAAGTTATCCCTTTTCTATTGATTTCTTCTGCATAAATCCTTTTCATCTTATTCTGGCCCATTGCTTAAACTTCCAACATACTTTTGATGTTATTAGGTTGATAATGTTTGTAAATGTGCCCTATGTTAGGGATTCTTCCAATCTATTGATCTTGAACTTTTAAAATGGTTCTGAAATCACCTTGCTGATGCTCGACTTTCTGGAATGCTTTTATTAATTTATTTTTAATATCTATAGGTTGGCTTATAATCCTTATATAACTGCTTAGTTTTTAGGATTGCTTATTACCCATTTTGTCATGTGGAAGTTCTTCCTCACCTTGTTATATCTAGGGATAGTTGAAGCTGAAGCTTCTGATGCAGCAATTGGCATTGTGATCATTATTAAAAATTGACCTTTTGTTTGTGTTTTTTTCTGTTCTGTGGAAGTTCTTTCTCCTTCAACTGATTTGTTCCTTGGTTAGGGTGATCCTTGAACCTGCATATGAATAACTAGCAGTTAATTGAGAAACTCTTTTACATGTAGACATGTAGTTTCTTTGTCTTTAATATTTCAAGAGGTAGCACAAACTTTTGCTTCTGTTTGAGCTATTGTTCCTCAGTTCACTTTATTTATTGTATATGTGCAGATACATTACAAGAAAGGAATGGAGATGCTTAAAATTTTCAAAAATTTTGCATCTAGAACATCCTTATTTGATGACTTCTTGTTCTATGAAAGTAGAGAGAAGATAATGCAAGAAGATAGAGCCAAGATTCTAATCAGGAGCTATGAAAGTCCATTCCTTGTACCTGTATTAGATCCTCCCCGCAAGCTAAATTCTATTTTTGACATGCCCTCTAGTGGAGCTGAGAAAATATACAAGCATGCTGATACAAAAATGCCTGGGAGTAGTTTAGGAGCAGTTACTGAAGAGGCCATAGTTTCTACAATCAACAAAAGTGCTGCCAGTGAGAGTGAGAAACCTGTGGGAGATGAGAAAATGACCAGCAAGTCTGGGAGTAGTGTGGCGGCTGTTTCTGCAAAGCAGCTTACCATTGCAAGTGAAGGAGGAAGTGAAAGAAGTGTGGCAGATGATAAAATATCAAAGAACGGTGACCCCAAGAAGTCTGGGAGTGGTGTGATGCTGTTGCTGCAGAGCAGGCCCCTGTAGTTTCTAAAACCAATAAAACTGTTGCAAGTGAAAGTGAAAAAAGTGTGGCAGATGAGAAAATATCAAACCATTGTGATCCCAAAAAGCCAGTTAGTGATGTGTTTGCTGTTCCTGCAGAGCAGGTTTCCGTAGTACCTAAAATCAACAAAACCAGTGCAGATGAAGGTGAAAAAATTGTGTCAGGTAGAGGGACAGGTATTGATAGTGTATTGAAGATTGGTTCCCTCACTATCAATGCAAAGCAGCCCAAGTCCGAGCCTAAGGAGTCTGTTTCTACCACAGTAAGCAACCAATCAGTTGATGTCGTCACAGTAGGGTCTATGCCCATCAAAGTAAGTGCCTATGCTGAGCCTTCCGGTTTTCTAACAGTCGGATCTATTCAACTCGACCCCAGATCTCTTCGGTGTAATGAGTCTAGTAGTTCTGGAAAAAGTACATCTCGGAAAGTTTGATGCGTGCTACAATCTGTTAACTTGAATGTTGGCAACGGGATGTGATGGGATACTGCTGCTTGACCCGGAGAGTTAGTGCTTGATATTTCATACTGCAACCGAACTTACCATCGGGGTCCTGGTTGTAGATCTTGAAATCTTCAAAACATATTTTGTTTAGTTTTATTTTGAAAAGGGCAATTGGTGGTGGGATCTAGGTTGTTTTGGCTGCCATTGCTTAAACAGAGTATGAGTTTCTTTCACATTTGGTTTTCCAACCATTTAAAGATACACCAGAAAATATGAAATGAATGAGGAAAAAGGAAAAGTTAGACTAGGTTTTGGCTTCCATATGGATGTTGGTCTTTTGTTAGGTGGACAACTGATTGACAAAAAAGTATACTTGGGTTCTTTTATTGGCAATGTATTTGAGCTTATTGACTTATCATGAAAATTGAAATTCCCTTTCTGGTCTGCTTTTAGTCTTCTCTTTGATTGTTGTTTGCCATTGAACATGGCCAAGAAAGAGATGAATATAATGATACTGTTTGGATGAATTTATCCTTCCAAGTTTATGATTGTGGAATATAAAAGTAGCTACTAATGCTAATTTTACAGTCATTAACTTTACTCAAGTATTGGCTTAACTAACTTTTCTGATCATAGATTTCTTTAGTTGAGATTAATCACATTCAACAAAGCACTCTTTCATAGTTTAATTAGCTGGAATAGAAGACTGATTTACAAAGAATCTGTTACAACCCGTGACATCTCATTTGGGAGAATTACTTCGTGTCACTAGATCAAAATAGTCACCACAAATTTTATATATTATATTATTAAATATCCAAAATTTATCATAACGTAAATCTAAAATGGTAAAAAGTAAAAGAGAAACAAAAAACATGAAATAAAATAGGCAAAACACTCGTCCTAAAACGGCGCCGTAGGATGTTCATTGTCGGCGTATCGGCGAAAGAACCCCGTAGTGTACTCCGATTCCGACAAAGATGCAATGAGGAAGAAAGACGTTCAACAACACGACGTCGTAATCTCTTTTCCCCAAAGTTTCCCCCTTTAAGCTGAAAATCTTACTACAGTCAGCTGAACTTCAGAAGCTAAGTTTACTCGAGATAAAGTTAAATCAAGAACCTGCCTTTTCCGCTTCTTTCAGATCGCGAGGTACTGTGATTTTTACTATATAAAGATCTGTTAAAGTTGCTTTCTGGGTTTCAATATTCAACAGATTGCTTCATATTACTTTTTGAGTTTTATAGAGTTTTATCTATACTTATGAACTGGAATTTATTTTAGTGTGTTTGAGGTAGCTTTGAAATATGATGAAGATTTGAGTGTTTGAGTGCGAGGTTTAATTGTTTAGTTAATTACATGTTCAATTGTTAACAATGTTAGGTGCTAAACTCAGAGCCTTTCAGCTGGAGTAGAAAAGGGAATGAAGAAATGGGCTGGAAGCCTGCTGATTCTAGGCCTTGCTGTTATTTTGTTGATTCGGTATGGTTTGATGGAAAAACCGCTACGAAAGCAATCAGCTTTTGATTTTTTCAACAATCATCCACCTAGTGTAAATGTAGAGGATTATTTGAATGATATTGGTGATGGGAATGACCGGAATGAGGAGAAAATGCCTCCGAAAAAGGATGTTGATTATTCTAGTTTTAAGGAAAAGCCTCGGTTTGTTGATTTTGATGGGTTGGGTGATTTGTATAGCTTGAGTAATGTTTCCGAAGGAGAGTCGGGGGCTTTGCTTGTGTGGAGTCAGATGAGGGCATTGTTATCTCGATCTGATGCATTGCCTGAGACTGCTCAGGGAATCAAGGAGGCTGCTGTAGCTTGGAAAGAGCTGTTATCGGCAATTAGAAAGGATAAAGCGTTGAATGTGTTGGACGAGAAGGAAGATAAGGATTGCCCTTACTCGGTTAGTCTGTTTAACGAAACGTTATCAAGGGATGGGAGTATTCTTGAAATCCCTTGCGGTCTAATTGAGGACTCGTCCATTACTGTGATTGGCATACCTGACTCAGAAAAAGAAAGTTTCCAGATTAATCTTGTTGGTTCTCAGCTGCCCGGGGATCCAAATCCTCCTATAGTTTTGCATTATAATGTTGTTTTGCCGGGTGCGAACTTGACAAAGGATCCCATTATCACTCAGAATACATGGACTAATGCATCTGGGTGGGGAAAGGAGGAGAAGTGCCCTGATCATGGCCTTTCTGACACGCTAAAAGGTGAAATTTGCATATGCTTTGTTAGTTAAATTTGATACCATTTGTTTAATGTCGAAACTGAAACCCAATTCTTTGACCACAGTGACTTGGTTATCTCATTTGATATCGTTAACTGGAAAGTTTTTTTCATTAACCTTGGCTGATTCCAATCTAGTTATGTTAGGATCAAGCGCTTACCACTATGCCAAATGCCCAATAATCCCCCTAGCCACTTGGTGCTAGACTTGGCCCTTTGCCGACCTCTGCCCAACAATTCCCCCAGCACCGGCCAGCCTTAACTGCACAATCCCGTGACTTGGCTCTGATACCATTTGTTAGATCAAACGCTTAGCTTGTAGTGAAGAGGCAACTTTATTTCTTTATACTGCCACATTTTTGGGAGGCAAGGTGCTGGACTTGGCCCTTCAGGCCTCCGCCCAACAATCCCCTAATCACCTAGTGCTGGACTTAACCCTTCAGTCTTCACCGGCCTCCGCCCAACACTCTTGAAAAGTGTTGTTCTTTATTTTTGTGTGATGTTAATAAGACCTCAATGCTTGAGTTAGTTATTGATGCCTGCCATACTCGTTCATAGGGACATAAATTTTTTTTCCTTCTCCCTACTTTTTGTTTTCAGTTGATGGACTTGCGAGATGTAACACGAAAATTATCAGAAGCAATAGGGAAGATACTTCAAATGCTAGTCATCTGGAAAGTGTGAAATTGGCTAATGCTTCAAATGGGACTGCACATGCAAGTGCCAATTTCCCATTTGTCGAAGGTTACCCGTTTACTGCAACATTATGGGCAGGTGTAGAAGGGTTTCATATGACTGTAAATGGAAGACATGAGACATCTTTTGCCTATAGAGAGGTGAGGTATGGTTTTATTAGCGACTTTGCAGTTGAAAAAGCAGGGTAATGTGTTGCGATTTACTCTAGATTATGTTCCTGGTATGACCACTACTTGCAATGGTGCAGAAACTTGAGCCTTGGTTGGTTAATGAAGTCAGGGTGGAGGGTAGCTTGGGCATCATATCCACCCTAGCAAAAGGACTGCCGGTTTCTCAAGATCCCGATTTGGCTGATATTGAGCACCTCAAAGCTCCATCAATTAGTCTCAAGAAAAGACTAATACTACTAATTGGAGTTTTCTCGACGGGAAACAATTTTGAGAGACGTATGGCATTAAGGAGATCGTGGATGCAGTATGAAGCTGTGCGTTCAGGGCAAGTAGCTGTCCGCTTTTTCATTGGTCTTGTAAGTGAGGCATTGGCAGCGAGAGGAATTTGCTTAATGTAATGATGTAATCTCGGAAAAGGCTGGACTTGATTTTCTTTTGCTTAAAATTTCATGTAGCACAAAAGCAGGCAGGTCAATTTTGAACTTTGGAGAGAAGCTCAAATATATGGAGATGTTCAACTGATGCCTTTTGTCGATTACTACAGCCTGCTCAATCTGAAAACCGTTGCAATATGCATTCTCGGGGTATGTAGAACCAAATATTATGATAGATGATTCAATTACTCTCCCCGCTTTCTCCAGGATTGAAAAAAGAAAGAAGCCGAAGCATATGGGGACTAATTTGAGTCTTGGATTGAGAGAGAACTCTCTTCTAGGTTATTGAGATCATTTGTGTACTCTTGTGCTTACTATTTGTAATGTAAAATTTCAATCAGGTGAAAATCCTTCCTGCTAAATATATCATGAAAACGGATGATGATGCTTTTGTAAGGATAGATGAAGTTCTGAAAAGCCTCAAGGGAAAGGGCCCCGACGGTCTGTTGTATGGTCGAGTATCGTTTGAATCTTCTCCCCACAGGGATAAGGAAAACAAATGGTACATCAGCACCGAGGTGATTCCATTTTCTATCTCGATTTAATTCCTTCCTTGAATATTAGCCTATTCTTTCTTCTCGATTGAACGATTGATCACTCTTGCAGGAATGGCCCCATCCCTCGTATCCACCTTGGGCGCATGGTCCAGGCTATATAATTTCTCGAGATATAGCCAAGTTCATTGTTCAGAGTCACCAAGAAAGGAACCTCATGGTAATACTCGGTTACTTTTAGTGGATCGAGTTTTCTTCTGCATTTTTCTTCTCGTGATCTTTTACGTTTTCTGAGCTGAAACGCTTATCTGTCAACTCAAGTTCGTTTTTCTGGGGGAACTATACCAAAGACGAAGCATTCTATCACATCGTCTTTGAGTCTAAACCCGAGTTCATTTCAGCTGATTGATTTTTCTTTTCTCTGTGCTGTGTAGCTTTTTAAGCTAGAAGACGTTGCAGTGGGCATATGGATCAACGAGTTCAAACGGAAGGGTCACAAGGTGCAATATATTAACGATGATCGATTCTACAATGCTGGGTGTGACACAGACTACATTCTCGCCCATTACCAGAACCCGAGGATGGTTCTCTGCCTATGGGAGAAGCTGCAGAAAGAGCATCAACCAAACTGCTGCGAGTAATTACAGATCGCCAACTGCGTACATAACCGAGCAATGTAAGCCATAGCCCAGCTTCACTTTCCACATTCTTTTGATGAATCATGTCAAGATGTACACTGCTTTTTCTCCTTTTTTACATTGATTGCAATTTTTTTGGCCTTAAGATGAATATACAGTCTTGCTAACTTTGCTGACTTCCTTGGAGAAATCTGGTGCCTAGTGCTATGTAAGTAACAATGGTCTAGATAAAACCACTACCTTAGAACCATTGGTAAGCGGGTTGACTGTTAATGCAACTGTAAGATAGAAGGATCAACTCTTATATATGTACACCGTGTTAAAGAGCTCTAAACCGAACTTTTTTTCGTGTAAAACAATGATCTAGATAAAACCAATAACTTAGAATAGTTGATACGTAGGCTAACTGTTTTTTTTTGAAGTGTATACGTAGGCTAACTGTTAATACAATTGTAAGGTCGGAGGATCAACTCTTGTATAGGTGCACCATGTTAAAGAGCTCTAGATTGAACCTTTCCTCATAATAGTTGGTAAGCGGGTTGACATACTGCTAATGCAACTGTAAGGTCAGAAGATCAACTCTTGTATACATGCACCATATTAAAGAGCTCTAGATGGAACCTTTCCTTGAGTAAAACAATGATCCTAGATAAAATCAATAACTTAGAACAGTTGGTAAACAGGTTGACAACTAATGCAACTGTAAGGTCGAAGATCAACTTTTGTATATGTGTACCATGTTAAAGAGCTCTGGACCGAACCTTTCTTCGAGTAAAACAATGACTAAATAAAATCAATAACTTTGAACAGTTGGAAAGCGGGCTAACTGCTAATGTAACTGTAAGGTCGAAAGATCAACACTTATATATGTGCATCATGTTAAAGAGCTCTAACTCCTCGAGTAAAACAATAATCTTAGATAAAATTTCCTCACCCAAACCAATAATACCTTGAAAAGTGCTTCACAAATCACCCATGATCTGCATATTATATTCAAGGATTATCAAGTTTGACATTATTTTATCCTTAAACTGCTGGTTTCATGTGAAAACCATCTCTTGCCAGTGGTAACTAAAACAGCTTTGTGGTCACTGGTTTTGTGTTGTATTGTAAACTTGGTTTTGAGGTAGCACCATGTTTGGATTTGAGAATGACAAGAATGAAAGCTTCCTGCTTCCTCCATCTCTAATGGCCTGTTTTTGAATTAGTATTTGACTTCAAAAGTCACCCCTTTTGAAACCTCGATTAGTGGAGTGGACCTATTGACCCCATTATGGAGACAGTTAGAAAGGATTATTAAGGGTTCCTTATTGTTTCTTTTCAAATTTCACCTCTGTAACCAACTGAGCTACCTATGCGGACAAGGCTCTACTCGTTTGGGAGACTGGTGGATGACAAAAGAAAGGATTATATTTCAACTTGTTCAAATTTCATATCGTCGCCTTTCATTTTAGTTTGTCTAAATTACTTATTTTATATCGTGTTTTAATTAAATGGTAAGTTGATACTAAAAATGAATATTTCGTATCTATTAGCGGTTCAACTTACCATGTGGATATGTACAACATAGTTTGCCCAACAGTTAATGATCAAAAGTGTTAATTATGCCCAAACA
The DNA here is from genome assembly GCA_002525835.2 of Ipomoea batatas. Classification (NCBI taxonomy): domain Eukaryota; kingdom Viridiplantae; phylum Streptophyta; class Magnoliopsida; order Solanales; family Convolvulaceae; genus Ipomoea; species Ipomoea batatas. The sequence goes on along the minus strand of CM008343.1, from coordinate 10,196,133 downwards.
GTTGATGATCAAAAGTGTTAATTTTAAAGGCGATGATCAAATAGCCAAATGTGTTTTATTTCCTTATTTTATTTTACTTTTGTTTTTTGGGAGGTGGGGGTGGGGGCAAAATTGATTAATATTGATCTCTACTTTTTACCTGATCTGGCATACACATAACACATGCATATCCTCCATGGTAACGTGGCACCTTTTTCTTTTAACAAGTTGTTGTCCAATGTCCACTCACTTTCTTTAAAAAAATCATAAAATTCCCTTCTTTTTGACACATAAAATGACCTTATATGTGTATATATAATCATATCAAATAGGACAATCCACTCTAAGTCATGGAGGACTATTGGATCACGGTCCAAAATGACGTCATTTTTTTTTTTAAATTATAAATTCACTTGATCTTTCTCCGTTTGTTACGGGAGTGCGGGAATCAAATCCGAGTTCTCCCAAAATTTTTTGTGGTCTTTTGTCAGTTAATGTTACAAGATAAACTTTACCTAGAATACCCCACAGGTAACGAAGATAATTTTTTTTTTTTTTTCATAAATCAAAGAATCATAATCAAATGATCAAAGTTTATATATTTATGAAATTGACGATGTCATTTTTTGTTCTTATTTTTCAACTGTTAAATCTATTAGATTAATAACGGACATTTATTTACACTTTCCGCAAGAAATCTTATTCCAATAAGAATCAAAGTTTATATATATACACACACATAAACTCACACGATAAGATTGTTGATAGAACTTGAGTTATTATCTCAAGTTTTCATCTAAATCTTTGTATGTTGATTAGTAAGTCCAAATTGACCACACAAAAAAAATCCCGTAACATATGTCACCCGAAAATAAAACTTGTTATTTATTGGTAGAACACCGAAGAAAAGATTGATTTGTATAAGATTTTTGCGATGAACACGCGTTGGCTTATAGTGGAATGGCTTGGGCAGTTGGGCACGTTAAATTCTTCAAAATTTGTGTTCACAACAACATTATTTTCATTTGGTTAATTGACTCTTATTAAACGTTGCCAGGTGTTGACATGTTTGTTTGCATTGACTTGTCACCATCACTGCCCAACTATTCCTTTCTGCACTTCTCCCTTTCCCTTCCTTAATCGCCAAGAATATTCCAACATTTGTCTTCCTATTGTAGTGTCTCACATTAAAAAAAAACATTAGATCGAATGAAATGAATTTATAATGTCATTATCCGAGAGTGTGCACTAGATCAACCCTGTCTTGTGATCTTAACTGACAAATATCGACAAGGAAAAATATCAGTCTAAATTGTTCATAGCTAACCAGCTCAAATTTGCCTTGTGTCCCTCCCTAACGGTCAAATGACAACAAAGAAATAAATCAGTCTAAACTGCTTATAGCTAACCAATTCAAATCTAGAAGGCTAATAGGTCCAGTCTAAATTGCTTATAGCTAACCGGTTCAAATCTAGAAGACTAATATGTCGCTTTTTAACCATTAATTTTGTGTGGTAATCTCAGTTAGAAAAATATCTCATTTTCTTC
>CM008343.1:10174929-10187109 GCA_002525835.2 Ipomoea batatas | reverse complement strand
TCTGCCTGTGGGAGAAGCTGCAGAAAGAGCACCAACCAAACTGCTGCGAGTAATTACAGATCGCCAACTGCGTACATAACCGAGCAATGTAAGCCATAGCCCAGCTTCACTTTCCACATTCTTTTGATGAATCATGTCAAGATGTATACTGATTTTTCTCTTTTTTACATTGATTGCAATTTTTTGGCCTTAAGATGCATTTACAGTCTTGCTAACTTTGCTGACTTCTTTGTAGAATTCTGGTGCCTAGTGCTATGTAAGTAACAATGGTCTAGATAAAACCACTACCTTAGAACCGTTGGTAAGCGAGCTGACTGTTAATGCAACTGTAAGGTAGGAGGATCAACTCTTGTATATGTATACACCATGTTAAAGAGCTCTAGATCGAACTTTTCCTCGTGTAAAACAATGATCTAGATAAACTTAGAATAGTTGGTAAGTAGGCTAACTGTTAATACAATTGTAAGGTCGGAGAATCAACTCTTGTATAGGTGCACAATGTTAAAGAGCTCTAGATTGAACCATTCCTCAGAGTAAAGCAATGATCTAGATAAAATCAATAACTTATAATAGTTGGTAAGCAGGTTGATTTACTACTAATGCAACTGTAAGGTTGAAGATCAACTCGTGTATATGTGCACTATGTTAAAGAGCTCTAGACCGAACCATTCCTCGAGTAAAACAATGATCTAAATAAAACCAATAACTTTGAAGAGTTAGAAAGTGGGCTGATTGCTAATTCGACCTTTTCTAAATAAAACCAATAACTTTGAAGAGTTGGAAAGTGGGCTGATTGCTAATTCAACTGTAAGGTCGAATGATCAACTCTTGTATACGTGCATCATGTTAAAGAGCTCTAACCCTGACTTTTTCCTCGAGTAAAACAATAAATCTTAGATAAATTTTCCTCACCCAAACCAATAATACCTTGAAAAGTGCTTCACAAATCACCCATGATCTGCATATTATATTCCAAGGATTATCAAGTTTGACATTATTTCATCCTTAAACTGCTGGTTTTTATCTGTGAACATGTGAAAACCATCTCTTGCCAGTGGTAACTAAAACAGCTTTGGTCATTGGTTTTCTGCCACTGCACTGCACAGCTGTTGTATTGTAAACTTGGTTTTGAGGTAGCACCATGTTTGGATTTGAGAATGACAAGAATGAAAGCTTCCTGCTTCCTCCATCTCTAATAGCCTGTTTTTGAGTTAATATTTGACTTTAAAAAGTCACCCCTTTTGAAACCTCGATTAGTGGAGTGGACCTATTGACCCCATTAATGGAGACAGTTAGAAAGGATTATTAAGGGCTCGCTCTTGTCTCTTCTCAAACCTCACCTCTGTAACCAATTGAGCTGTCTATGCGGACAGGGCCCACTCTTGTTACTAGTGGTTGACAAAAGAAATTAAAGGATTATATTTCAAACTTGTTCATATTTCATATCTGTCGCCTATCATTTTAGCTTGTATAAATTGCTTATTTTATATCGTGTTTTAATTAAATGGTAAGTTGATACTAAAATGAATATTCTGTATCTATTAGTGGTTCAGCTTACAATGTGGATATGGACATGGACGGCATAGTTTGCCCAAACAGTTGATGATCAAAAGTGTTAATTTTAAAGGCGATGATCAAATAGCCAAATGTGTTTTATTTCTTTATTTTATTTTACTTTTGTTTTTTTGGGAGGTGGGGGTGGGGGCAAAATTGATTAATATTGATCTCTACTTTTTACCTGATCTGGCATACACATCACACATGCATATCCTCCATGGTAACGTGGCACCTTTTTCTTTTAACAAGTTGTTGTCCAATGTCCACTCACTTTCTTTATAAAAATCATAAAATTCCCTTCTTTTTGACACATAAAATGACCTTATATGTATATATATAATCAGATAAAATAGGACAATCCACTCAAGTTAGTCATAGAGGACTGTTTGATCACGATTCAAAATGACATTTTTTTTTTAATCTACCTTATCTTTCTCCGTCTGTTACGGGAGCGCGGGAATTGAACCCGGGTTCTTCCAAAAATTTTTGTGGTCTTTTGTCAGTTAATGTTACGAGATAAGCTTTACCTAGAATGTAGGTAACGAAGATAAATTTTTTTCATAAATCAAAGAATCATAATCAAATGATCAAAGTTTATATATTTATGAAATTAACGATGTCAATTTTTCTTTTTATTTTTCAACTGTTAAATCTATTAGAACAATAACGGACTTTTATTTACACTTTCCGCAAGAAATCTTATTCCAATAAGAATCAAAGTTTATATATATACACACACACACATAAACTCACACGATAAGATTGTTGATAGAACTTGAGTTATTATCTCAAGTTTTCATCTAAATCTTTGTATGTTGATTAATAAGTCCAAATTGACCACACAAAAAAAAAATCCCGTAACATATGTCACCCGAAAATAAAACTTGTTATTTATTGGTAGAACACCGAAAAAAAGATTGATTTGTATAAGATTTTGCGATGAACACGCGTTGGCTTATAGTGGAAGGGCTTGGGCAGTTGGGCACGTTAAATTCTTCAAAATTTGTGTTCACAACAACAACATTTTCATTTGGTTAATTGACTCTTATTAAAAGTTGCCAGGTGTTGACATGTTTGTTTGCATTGACTTGTCACCATCACTGCCCAACTATTCCTTTCTGCACTTCTCCCTTTCCCTTCCTTAATCGCCAAGAATATTCCAACATTTGTCTTCCTATTGTAGTGTCTCACATAAATAAAAAACATTAGATCGAATGAAATGAATTTATAATGTCATTATTTGAGAGTGTGCACTAGATCAGTCCTGTCTTGTGACCCTAGCTGACAAATATCGATAAAGAGAAAATTCAGTCTAAATTGTCGATAACTAACCAGCTCAAATCTGCCTTGTGTCCCTCCCTAACTGTCAAATGATTACAAAGAAGTAAACCAGTTTAAATTGCTTATAGCTAACCAGTTCAAATTTAGAAGGCTAATATGTGGTCGCTCTTTGACCATTGATTTTGTGTGGTAATCTCAGTTAGAAAAATATCTCATTTTCTTCTTCTCGCAAGCAATTGCTAGTAGTCCAAGAATAAATTCAAAATTGGAATTATGTGTGTGGGTGGTGAATATAAAGAATGGTGTATGGGTGGATATGATGGACGACTAAGACCACTTGTGATAAAGAAAAGGAACATACTGGAGTATGAGGTAAGCTCTAATCTTAGCTTATGGATAAGGCCAATGTTCAATATTTTTTTGGAACCAAACATAATCTCAAACTTGTTCTATACGTATTTAGCTTGTTTACTTATTATCTATATCTATATTTATATCTATTTACTGTTTCATCTTTTATTTATTTCTTTTTGGTATATGTCGGAAGAAAAACACCAATTTATATAAACATAAACTTAATAATTTCTATCGCATCCGTAAATAATAAGGGTCACACATCATCGAGGGGACTCAAAAACTTGTCCACCAATTAAGCCACATTGAAATCAAAGATGTCGCTATCCAATCAGTGCATATATTTAATGTGTTTTTTTTAATTAATTAAATTATATTGTTGACTTCATGAAATGATCTATAAAACTTTGAGTCATTTTGATATACATTAAATCTTGTAAGTTATGTAATATGTGAATAATAATTTTATTGGTAATGATTTAGATTTTGTTAATGGCCGAAGTAATGAATATTGCGTACTATAACAACTCAATAAGAAGAATGACCCGCAATGAAAAAATTGTAAAACATAATTGGAATAAGGGTCAAATAAAGCATTCAATTTCACACCAAATGTATTTGAGTTATCGAACCCAAGAAAATGTAATTAGGTCCCTGAACAACACAAATTCGTGCAATTCAACCTAAAATGACCTGTTTACCTGAAAACATACTGACGTGGCGGTTATCAAATTAAAAAAAAATCAATAACATAATTATTTAATTTTTTTTAAAAGCCCCATTCGTTTCCACCGTAGATGATGAGACGATTTTTTTTTTTTTTTGCTTTTTTAAATTTTATTTTAAATTATTAAAAATTATTTTTAAATTCGGTAATCGTCAAGGGTAAGTGGTGGTGTGGGTGGGAGGTTAGTTAATTTTCAAGAGATCAATGAATATAAATTGTTTTCAACCTTCTTAAAGTTTTATAATAATGCAATGTCAAGGGTGAACATTAAACATTAAGTTGGAAAAATATCATTTTTCAAGCAAAATTTATTGATACTTTATAGGGTTGGAACATGTTATATATCCGAAATAGTAAATGAAGTTTGAGAAAGGAGATCTTTTCCTATATATTCTCTTGCAGGCTCTTCCAACTAATTAAGTGGGAGTTATATATGAAGTAATTGCAACACTTCTAATACTTTACATTTGGTTAATTTTAGATACATTTTCTAATATCAATTATAAAATAAGTGTTTTTAAAAAAAAAGTTATAAAATAAGTGAAAATTACATTTTCGATTCCTTAATTGTGATTATAGTGTGGATTTAATTTCTCAAATTTTAGTGAAGTAATGAATTCCATACTTCATTGCATCAATTTCCACTTTACTAAGAACTAATGGACTAAATCTACGTTATAAATAATTGGAGCACTAAATCTATACTAGGATTACGACTAAAGGACTAAAAATGTAATTTAAAAATTACATTTCAAATCAACCTTTGTTATTGGTTAATTAACCATTCAACAAGTTTTACCATGTTAACATGTATTTAATGACATTTATGGAAGCCTTGAAAGTTTATAGCTTTATTAAAATTGCTATTTACTATTTACACTCAAAGTTTGTCACAAAACTTATATGACCTAATATATTTCATAACTAAATGTTAGGTATTCAATATTAGAGACTAGTGTTCACCTCACATGGCCTTTTAATAGCTCGGGATTATTTGCCATGCATGTCCTTCCTTAGGATAGTCACGGTCAATATAATATTGACTTTCATCTGCTATCTTATAGCATTTAAATATGTCATTAACTTGTTGCTGTACAGATAATGTGGTGTCATAACGAATAGTGGTAGACACGTCTAATGCTTGATCACGAGAAACAACACGAATCATAATTATAATTGTGGTATCTGTCATCTACAATTGTTTTAATCAACTCGCTCCTTCTCGTGGTACTAGAATGTTAACCATACGTTTTATGAGATTCAGTGATTATCACGTTTAATCTGAGCACAATAGATTAAACGTACAATGAACGAAACGTAAGGTCAGACAATATCAGAAAACATGAATCGAAAATTCAAATTAAACGTGATAATCACTGCATCTTAAAAATCATCTTGCACGGGGTTGACACATATTTGTTTTAATCTGAGCACAACAGATTAAACGTACAATGAACGAAACGTAAGGTCAGACAATATCAGAAACATGAATCGAAATTTCAAATTAAACGTGATAATCACTACATCTTAAAAATCATCTCGCACGGGATTGACACGTATTTATTTTTATTTACAATGTTTTAACTTTTAATAGAATTTTTTAAAAAATAGGAAACTAATGGAATTACGGTTAAAAATAAGGACTTATTTTAATTTAAAAAAATTTCACAACCACTACTAAAATGTGCACTATTGGTGAAGTCTGCAATTTGACCATAGCAAAATACTACGATGAAATAAACGATAAACAAACTTAAGTAATTTATAAACGACATGTTAAAATCAAGAAATTCAATAAATAATTTTCACGAGAGTTTAATTTAAAACATTGTGATTATCAGCCCGGTAATATACAAGGACTCGTTTTACCTTAATGTCACCGTAAGATTTAAAACATTTAAGCCCACAAAAATCAGCTTTTTCATGTGCCGCGTTTTGGTACCACACGACGTTTATCCGAGTACGAGTAAGACCAGGACTCTCCCTGTTTCCAAAGCCGCCTCTGTAAATATATATAAATATAATTTTCGTTTCATTTCTATATATACCGCATGCGCTATAATTTCTCCTCTCAAAATCGCTTCTTACATACAAAACCGAAGAGGTAAAACAAAACCCTAATCTCTCTCAAACACACAGATTCATCTCCACAATCGCTTCACCTCACCTTCCCCGATTCAAATCAAGAACCGAGCTGCGCGTTTCGTTTAACAGATGATAGTGAAGAGGGGTTCCACGGCGGATATGGTTGCCGAAGCAGAGATTTTGTGCCAGCAGAGCGTTTCGGTTCAGTACCTCTGCGTTTCCAAGCCCGTCGAGAACGACTTGGAGCTGTTCGACGTTAAGCCTGAGGCCGTTTCCACGCCGCCGATCGAAGTCGAGTCCGTCGCCATCGAAATTTCTCGCTCTGAGTCGGTGAGTTTTTTTTTTTTACTTCTTGATTAGTTCGAATTTTCTATGAATTGCGGGATTTCTTTTCATTTCTTGGGTTGTCTGTGATGTTTTTAAAAATACCCATATCTTGTAGTTTGTGTTTTCGTTGAATCTTGAGATTGGGTCTGTGTAGATATGTTCTGCTCAAGAAAATTAGGGTTTTCAGTTAAAATTGGTAGGATCATGTTAATAGGCAATTGATTAATCACTACTTTCTGATAGAATTAGTATGTATTATGTTCTTGGCTTTCTGCTATTGTTCTTGAAGTTCTTGATTGATTTTTTCAGACTAGTACTTTTTTAGATAGAATTTATTCATGGGTCAAAATAGAACTCGTTGCTCTAGTTATGATTGATATAGCTTGGAAATTAATTTGATTACTGATAAATCTTGGTTGGATCAACATAATAAATACTTCACAAATCAATAGTTTCTCCTAGCTTTGGTATGTCTTATTTGATGTGATTTCTGGTATTCTTGGGTGAATTCAAGATTAACTATTTAAACTAGTGCTATTAGATTTAATATATTTATGGATCTAAATAGAACTTATTGCTAATATGTATGAGGATGGAAATTTAACTTTTAGATTGTGCCTTTTGTGTGACTGTTGGATCTATGATGATGGGCTGAATTGTTTTAATGTAGACTGTTCTTAATTTCTGTTGTTTTCAGGCTGTGTCGTGCTCAACCAGTATACAAACGACCTTAATAGACTCAACAAGAAATACAAATTTTCTTCCAAGTATTCGTTCGGGTAGCTACACTGACATTGGAGCACGGCGATCGAATGAGGATGAGCATATTCGAATTGATGATCTATCTGCCCATTTGGGTCCTTTATATAGATGGCCTCTGCCTTGTTCATTCTATGCTGTCTTCGATGGTCATGGAGGATCTGCAGCATCTGCGTATGTTAAAGACAATGCATTGAGGTTCTTTTTTGAAGATGCTGCTTTGCCGCAAGCATCTGTAGTTGATAAAGCATTCTTGGAAGAGTTGGGACGTTCTCATCATAGGGCATTTTTACTTGCTGATCAAGCCTTGGCTGATGACTGTAGTGTTGATGCTTCATGTGGAACAACGGCAATAACTGCTCTGATTCTGGGTAAGTATCTCGTCATTGCAAATGCTGGTGATTGCCGTGCTGTCCTTTGTAGGAAAGGAAATGCAGTCCAGATCTCTCATGATCACAGACCTTCATGTCAATTTGAAAGGAAAAGAGTTGAGGCCCTGGGTGGTCTTATAGAGTATGGATACCTAAATGGTGAAATTTCTGTCACTCGTGCCCTTGGTGACTGGTCTATGAAGCTTCCGTATGGATCAGCCTCCTCCCCCCTTTCTGCTGAGCCAGAAATTCACCAAGTTGCGTTGACAGAAGATGATGAGTTTTTGATAATTGGTTGTGATGGGGTTTGGGACGTGATGTCAAACCAGGATGCTGTTAGTATTGTCCGCCAAGAGCTTAGGATGCATAACGACCCTCAGGAATGTGCTAAGGAACTTGTAAATCAGGCTTTGTTGCGAGAAAAAAACGACAACCTCACTGCCATTGTTATCTGCTTCACTGCCCCTCCCGTTCCCTCACGCAGACCAAAACTAAGATGCCTCACATTGTCTGAAGAGGCCCGCAACAGGTTGCGGAGCTTTGTACAAGGCAACTGATTGTTACATAAGCAATTCTCATGCCTTGAATCCCAGAGACATTGTATACAATAGAGAGATTATGTTCATTCTTAGGATTTTTTAGAATCTGTTTGAGGTTGCTTCAGATGATGAGAAAAAGCAACATGAAGTTTTGTAGGGTTAGAGTTATCTAGATAATATATAGACAATGATGAGGGTACTTGTGTTTACATTCATGTTTTTGGTAGAGTTTTCTGTCAGTAACTGATTTAATACATAACAAATTGACTATTCTATAACATTTGCAGATTGTATTGGGATTGATTTTCTTCAATTTAAATCTGTTCTATTTCATTATCTGTGTTTTCCCTTGCTAGTTTTGTTTGCCTTGCCTGATCATAATAGTAAATGCTGAATCCCACTCCAAACAATTATCAAAAACTCATCATCTTCTGCCCATGAAACTTTGTGAATTCTGGCTCTGCAGAAACACTTGACACAGAAATTTCACCATTTATAGTTTCACTCTTTCACTCCTTTCCTTTCAAGTTTACAAGAATGTTTGTGATCATGAGAGATCAATGTTACAGTCATCAGCAAAGGCTTGATCAGCAAGTAAAAATGCCCTATGATGAGAAAGCCCCAACTCTTCCAAGAATGCTTTATCAACTATAGATGCTTGCGGCAAAGCAGCATCTTCAAAAACAGAACCTCAATGCATTGTCTTTAACATATGCCAGATGCTGCAGATCCTCCATGGCCATCAAAGACGGCATAGAATGAACATGGCAGAGGCCATCTATATAAAGAACCCAAATGGGCAGATAGATCATCAATTCGAATATGCTCATCCTCATTTGATCGCCGTGCTCCAATGTCAGTGTAGCTACCCGAACGAATGCTTGGAAGAAAATATGTATTTCTTGATGAGTCTATTAAGGTCGTTTGTATACTGGTTGAGCACGACACAGCCTGAAAACAACAGAAATTAAGTAAAGTCCTACATTAAAACAATTCAGCTCATCAATCACATGAGCTTTGTTCTATTTGAGCTTCAGTAGTTTTATTTTTATTTTTATTTATTTTTTATTTTTAAAATTACATTGTAGTATCTGTTACTGAGACCTCCCATATGAGAGAGTCACTACATGCCATTTGAGCTGTGCTTGGCAACTTCAGTAGTTAATTAACCGTTAATCAGGAACTATTATGAATGAATACCCATCATAATAGCAATAAATGCTGTCTTGTTTACCTTCCAAGTAAATTCTATCTATCATATATAGACTTTGTATTGTATTGTATCGTTGTGGATAGGTCTCTAGTGATGCTGCTCCTCTGCCTCATCTAGATAGCCTACCAACATTGTCGTCGAGTCGTTCCTGAAATATGTGATGTTTGGCAGCCCGCCAATACATTTCCCTCCTCCCAGATATTGTCCCATTTTTTTTATTTTATTTTTATTTTATGTTCTACTCCATAAATTTAAAAATTCATTTTTTTTTGGGTTCTCAGCACACCAAAATAGAGTAACAAGATTTGAATTCAAGTCTAATATAACATTTGTGTAGTACATAACTACATATCGATGTTTTTAACGTGTTAACCAGCACCAATGTCTTTTGCAATCTCTATATAGTGGGGTATCTCGTAAACGACATTATAAGTTCATATATATGTATAGTAATATTTTGAAATGGCGAGAGAACCTTGCGGTCACTATATGAAAATGTGCACTAAGTAAATTAGCTCATCATTGTGACCACTAAACCAATAATTTAACGACTTGATTGGAAGTTGGAAGGTGCACTAGATAGTAGGTATATTAGTATATAACGTATGTATATATGAATTTAAAAAATTTAGAAGGGAAATTATTAAATAAAAGTAGGTATATAATGTGTTTATGTATGAATTTTAAAAATTTAAAAGGGAAATTTTTAAATAAAAGGATGTAATAAAAAGGAATAAAAAAATTGTAGAAAACAATCAGAGGGTGTATGGCAGCTCACGATTAACAATAGATCAGAAAAAGTAGCGGTTATGGACGGCCAGGATGGGTTCTCATTTACAATCAGTCCACCAACGGCTGCGGAAAAAAGTAAAATAATATATGCTCCACAATCAAATATTCGTTTAAAAATATTAGAGAGAAAGGGAGAGAAGACCAGAAAAACCTAATATTAGGAGGAGTAGAGAAAAGTCTTTCAGAGATTTGTGAATTGTGAAAGAGAAAAATGGCGATGGCGAGTATTGCTAGACGGTCGAGGAATCTCTACTACAACAGCTCCAAGTACTACGCTTTCTCCTTGAGCAGAGGATTCGCGTCGGGATCTGAGGAGAACGACGTCGTTGTCATCGGCGGCGGGCCCGGCGGCTATGTGGCCGCCATCAAGGCGGCTCAGCTCGGCCTCAAGACCACCTGTATCGAGAAGCGCGGAACCCTCGGCGGCACCTGCCTTAACGTCGGTTGTATTCCTTCTAAGGTACTGCTACACTCTCACTCTTCTATCTCTGCTTATACCGATCGGAGTTTATATTCAATTTTCATTAGCATTTCTTTTTTCATTTTTAGTTTTAATTAAGTTTCTTAGATCTACTGATTTTGACTTTGTTGATTATATTGGGTTGATTTTTCAATATATGCGTTGGATTTACTTCCATTTAGAGTCATTTATGGTTGAGAAAATCTTAGTTCAGTTTATCATTTTGATTTCATAGAGTTTATTATGGTTTTACTTCCACTGAGAGCAATTGATGGCCTAGAAGAATTTTAAGCTTTTCAATTTAAAATTTGGATTTCATGAAACTTGATTTTTTTCTGTCTGAGTGGCTTCATTTCCCCATAAAATTTTTTAATCACTTGATGGTCTACAAATTTGTAAACATTACAATTTACAATCTAGATTTCATTAAATCTACCCTCTTAATTTTGATATGCTGTATGCTTGTGTATTCTATGCATAGTGGGAAATGATAGAACTCTACTATATGGTTGTAGTGCTAAAATCTAAAACCATCCAACTGCTTCTGGAATTGCACTAGCAACATTTTTGAACAATAGAATTAACTATCCCTTGTGCAGTTGTATTTGCTATTTGAACATTCTCATTCTCAAATCTCAATCACAAATATGATCTAGATATCCCTTCTCTCTTTCTTGTTGAATTATAAAATTATATACTGAAAGACATTAACAAGCTCCATGACATAATACTTGTGTTTATGGCTGTCATTTTTTCTTGTTGATCATAAGTAAATTTCTTTTTTCCTAGTTTTCTCCTGTTGATCATTCCCGCTGTAGAAATATGTAGGTTGCTGCTGCTTATTTTTCACTGCAGTCTATTCTTTGTCCTTTTTGAAACTCCAGAACCCAACTCACCTATTGTATTAAATTATAGTGCTACTTTTTCAGTTGACCTGTTCATTTGTATGTAAAGATCATGCAAAGAGTTGGGGTTCACATTACTTAATTTCTTATCTAGTCTTATTAGAATATTTATTTTTTGCTTTTTATTCTCTTAATTCTGTGGATGTGTTGGGTTTAGGGTAGGGAACTACCACATCAAATTTTATTTATGTGACAGGCAAATTTGCCATATAGCATATTCAAGTAAAATTTGTGGGTAAACAGTATCAAGTATGCCTTTCTACCTGTCTAATTGGGAACTGTTAATGCTAGAATTATTGTTATTATTCTGGTTGCTTGTTACATATTAATCCAACCTTTTGTTTCTATTTTTTTTTTTTCAATGTTTATGTGTGTTGGCCTAATGCCTTCTGTTGTACTCAGGCATTACTGCACTCCTCACACATGTACCATGAAGCTACACACTCATTTGCCAACCATGGTGTGAAGTTTTCTTCTGTTGAGGTTGATTTACCTGCCATGATGGCCCAAAAAGATAAAGCTGTGTCTAACTTAACAAAAGGTATTGAGGGTCTATTCAAAAAGAACAAAGTGAACTATGTCAAGGGATATGGTAAGTTCCTTTCACCTTCAGAAATTACGGTGGACACTATTGATGGAGGTGAAACTGTTGTCAAAGGGAAAAATATTATAATTGCCACTGGTTCTGATGTCAAAGGTCTTCCTGGGATAACCATTGATGAGGAAAGAATTGTATCATCTACTGGCGCCTTAGCATTAAAGGAAATTCCCAAGAAGCTAGTGGTTATTGGAGCTGGGTATATTGGACTT
>CM008343.1:10002411-10014955 GCA_002525835.2 Ipomoea batatas | reverse complement strand
GGCTAGGATTTGTTTTCTCCATTTCTGCCAAATCTACCAATGAATAGTTTAGAAATAAAATGCAACCTCAAGTATAACAAGGTTAACAAAAATTTTATATTTGATGAAAATATAATCTGTTAGTAGAGGGGGATGGGGAATGCCGAATAAATCCAGCTACGCTCTACTAAAAGAATAACATTTCCATCAAAACTCTAATTGTATGCATGTATCCAAATACATAAATATATCTTCACAAATACAAAGATATATGTAGTAAAAACAGAACACCACAGGGCTATAGATTCACACATTGAAAACTATACATTCACATAACCTATACTACATATTCACAATCTGGAAACACCACAGGGCTATATGTTTATTAATTATATCAACACTGTTATGCATTCACACATTCAAAACTCTATATTCACAGTTCCTATACTCTATATTCACAGTTAGAAAACACCACATTCACACATTTCTGTGATACTTGTTCAGTAATATAATTACTATCTGTTCTACATTCACACATTCGTAACACTACATTCACAGACCGTATTCACACTTTGAAAACTCTAGATTCACACATTTAAGGGGCAATATGTTTAGTATTTATATCAACACTGTTATGCTTTCACACATTCAAAACACTACACTCACAGAACCAGTACTCTATATTCACAGTTTGAACACTCCACATTCACACATTTCAGGGGCAATATGTTTAGTAATTATATTTATCAATGTTATGCATTTAGACATTCAAAACTCTATTTTCACACTTCATATACTCCATATTCACAGTTTGAAAACCTCACATTCACAGATATTAAACTCTAGGTCACAAAATTATAATATCAGTTTTGAACTATTAACATTGTATGTTACATACAACAGAAATATATTCCACAGAAACTCGTTAAACTACTTAGAATCACAAATTATTGAATAGAGCGTGAAATTTTTGAACTAAAATCCCATAATATAAAAATGCGAAGAAATACTTGTTTTCAAAATGCTTCAAAGATAATATATTAATGGTAAATACATAATTTGTGGGGAGGAATTTCGGGAGAACCCGGGTTCAATTCACACAAGTGACGATTCCCCCTGGACCAGCTCCCGTGCCTCCCGGAGCGAACGTGGGTGGACCCCGGACCGTTAAACGGACGGAGAGAAAGACCCTGTAAATTTACCAAAAAAAAAATGCTTCAAAGATAGGATGAAGACTTCTGCTGAGTGTTGTTGCGAAAAATTCTGGCGAACAAGTGCTATAATGAGCGTCGGCGATGCGATAATGGCGGTAAACGGCGAAATCGCTCTTGTAGAGGAAGGGAGAGTGAATCGTCGTTGAAATGGTGAATAAGCGCAGAGTGTAACTTGCGCGAGAAGACTGGTATATGGTTTATATATTAAAAAAAAAATCTGATTGGCTGGGGATAATGGTGCCACTAACAGCACCGTTATCCCCAACAACGAAACGTCGTCATTTAAGGTAGACCTGGGTCCACGGCATAACAATTGATTTCCACCCCTACTCTAAAGCCTTTGAGTCAAACATAGCAAAACAACTATTGAAAAATGATTTTTAAATTTGTTTTATATAATGCTACCTAAAAAACAGTTATCTCGAAGTATAACAAAAAAAAAAAAAGTAGAGCAGTTAATAGAATTATTACTAACTGCTCTGATACTAACTCTGATATGGTGTGGGTATATGTGGAAGGGATATTGCAGTCTTGATGAGTATGTGAGTTTAACCCGATATGGTGTAGGTAGCAGTTAATAGAATTATAACTAACTGCTCTGATACTAGCTCTGATATGGTGTGGGTATATGTGGAAGGAATATTGTAGTCTTGATGAGTATGTGAGTTTAACCCGAT
This sequence comes from Ipomoea batatas, assembly GCA_002525835.2. Lineage (NCBI taxonomy): Eukaryota > Viridiplantae > Streptophyta > Magnoliopsida > Solanales > Convolvulaceae > Ipomoea > Ipomoea batatas. The sequence goes on along the minus strand of CM008343.1, from coordinate 10,013,085 downwards.
ATGTTGTGGGTATATGTGAATTAATTACGGTGTGGTATATGTGAATTAATTAGTCCACTATGACGCACTTATTGTAGAGAGCAAATGTTCTCCTATTATTGATATTTTTCTGAGGATGTGTTGAGTAGAAGCTACAAAGATGAAGAGGACGTGGTAGAAGGTTAATGGGGCGAGAGAGAGCATAGTTACTTCTTCCAATTCTTCCACGAACTCGACATGCAGCGGGTTCTTAACAATGGACCATGGTCATTTGAGCAAAACCTCCTGATCCTTGCAAATAATAATTCACAAGATGGTCTTACGCAAGATTTTACGTGCATTTTTTATTATTGATTGATTTCAAATTTGAAACTTTACTTAATTATGGATATGGCGTTGCATGCTGCATGGAACATGGAATCTCTGTTCGCGTTCCGTGCAGGAGAATGTATTATATCTATCATTATTGCATGGACCATGGTCCACACAGCTGTGTGGACCATAAATAAAAGAGAAAACCACACTGCTCCCAGTATGATCGGAGTGAGCTGAGATTTTGGATAGGTAGCAAAAATGGAGGTGAGATTTTGGATAGGTAGCAAAGATGGTGGTGGTACGCAGCAACGCAGTACGGATGAGCAGGAGAAAGATACGATCATAACGGTGTACGTGCTGCATGTGGTGGTACCATTTGTGTAATTACCACACTGCCCCCATTATATACCATTGATTTCTCAGAGAAGTTGATGTTTAGATTGAAGCAGCCCATGATTAAAGCGGCTATCCAGGTATGCTTTTTCTTAGGCCTTCCAAGATACATAGTAAAATCAAATAAAAAGGAGAGAATAAAATTTCCTCTCAGTATTGCATGTAATTTTGAATTGATGTATTTTTATTAGGTGTATGCAAATGATGATCAACAATTTACGCTTGCAGAGAGGATGGCAAAAGCTCTTGCGGTAATGAAATGCTTGGATTGGAACTTCTTGGTGGTGAATGGTGATATCATGGCAATTCCAGGCTTATATAAATTAGTTCATGGTAATTCCATGCTTATATTAATTAGTTCAGGTGTTATATATATTAAGACAAAAGCAGTTCAAATGCAAAAGACTTGAGGCGAAATAGCCAACGGATATATTACTATGGTTATTTGCTATAATTAGTTTCTTTATCTCTGGTCTTTACAAAGTTGTATGAAACATTTCATTTTGGTTGTGATAATGAAGTCTTTTAATATATTGATTGAGTTTACTTTAGATATTGTATTGATAAAAAATAATATTGATTAGTGAAAAAAAAAATGTATTACAAAAATTAATATTTAATGAGAAGTAACAATATATACAAAATTAGAAAAATAATATTTGAAACTAAATTATACGTAGTAATTTTTAGTGACGGGCAATATTAATGACGTGATTTTCCATCATTACAAGAATATAATGAGGGGAAATTATGCTAGTGAATAGATGCATTAGTGACGGGATTTTTTGTCATAAAAAGAACGTTTTAGTATCCTTCCTTTTCTTGCATGGCTTGATGGTGGGATTGCAATGAAAGGAAACGGGAATGAACCAGGAAGCCACACAATATATATGCTATTTGCTATATCCTTATGGTGGATATGGAGATGGAGGAACGAAGCAATATTCAACAACTCGGTCCAATCCACATTATCGAAAGTAAAATGGATCAACTTGCAAGCCCAGGTGATATCCATAGCTTTTGGCAGAGCTAAAACCCACCAAGCCACGCACCGACCTAGCAGTTGGACAAAACTTGGTTGGATAAAACCAGGGACGGGAATGGTCAAAAAATTAATAGGGAGTTAATTGTAAGGGTAGAAGATAAATTAACATTGATTTGGCTAACATACACTATTTTTTTCTTTTTTTCTTTTTTTGCTATATTAGTAATCTATTTATTAATTATTCCAGGCTATACCAAAGACCTGGGGTCTAGTGGCACCCGGTGTCCCGGTTTACACTATCACATGTATAGCCTCACGGGAGACAGCTGTTGACTCTTTGTACTAGTAGCTTTCTAACTTTTTTTTTACATCTTTAACCTTATTATTTTAAAGAAATTACATCATTTACCCTTCCCAATTAAAACCTATTTGGCTAAACCTTTTTTACTTTTTCTCTTTAATATGTTTGGTTGTAATTTCAATTTGACATTTGTGTTTGGACATTGATTTTTGTATGAACTAATCTTATGGTGTAGGTAGCAGTTAATAGAATTATAACTAACTGCTCTGATACTAGTTCTGATAAGCGTTTAATTGCACATTTAAAAAGTTTAGGTATCTAATTGACTTTTTAGGTAAAGTTTGAGGGTTTATTTGACTCTTTTCCTTTTTTAAAATATAGGTATAACATTCGATTACATCGATCTATAATAACATAATTCATTACCTAATTTAAATAAGGTATTATTCCATTATATTAATTCAGTCTTATCCCTCGTCATTTTATTGTCTTATCATTTCGTCACCTCCTCACTTCAAGGTTTCTTATTTGTAATATTTGATGCTCAACTTTGAATTCTATATATATGGTCTAGCTAATTAATTGATCAAAATTCATGTTAAATTTTATATTATATATTTTGACTACATTCTAACACATTCATAGTATATGTTCAACAATTATACCAACTTTGATTGGAATGGGGTTCAAACATAAGACATTCCTTATGAAAATCAATGAGTAAGTTAAGAATAATAAATAGTTTATAGAATATTCCGTTACTAAAGTTATACTAATCGAATGCATGAGTATTTAGAAAAAGTAAATGATACTCTGTATAATATAGGGTAAAGTAGAAAAAATAAAAAGATACTAAAATAAAAATAATATCAACCATTCATTTCATCAATTCATCAAAATAATTAAACAAATATTTTTTATTTTCAGTTGTAGGCCTAACACACATATACGTGTGTGGAGGGGAGGTGGGATGGGGTATATATGTTTGAAGTAGAAATATGTCTCATTTAAAAAAAAAAAAAAAAGGAATAGTATAGTCTATCCATTTGGATAATCAGACCATTTAGATTGACGGACAATGATTGAAAACGTAATCATTACAAACTCTGAATGTGCATTTGATAAGTTTGACACTTATCTGATTGGTAAATGGCAGTTAGCTGATAGCTGATTGGGTTAGAGATATAATTAGTTGATAAAACTAGCTGATTGTAGAAACGTATTTGGTAAATTAGCTTTTAGTTGATAGTTGTTTAGTATAATTTATTTTTTCAAAAAGATAATTGAAAAAGTTTATTTGAACAGCTTTTTGAATTTTAGCATGTTAGAGTTACAAAAGTTGATTAATCAAACACTTATATTGATTTTTTAACCAAGTCAAATAATTAATATTGGTCAAATAAGTCAAAATTGGTTAATGGACTAACTATTTACCAAACAGGCCCACTATCAACTAATAACTAAGTTTTCAAAAAAAAAAAAAAAACTAATAACTAACATTACACTCAAGATCTAAAAAGAATGTGTGATCATAAATATAATATGTGCAGTCCAACTATCAGCTTAGGCTTTTAGTTGAGATGGAGCACATGCTTTAATTTGGTATAAGAGCCATGCAAAAGATCATGGGTTTGAATCTCCGTGTTGCGCTCCACCGCACACAGCTTAGGCTTTCTAAGTTTATGCAACTTAGAGTTCATCAACTTGAATGCATGGTTAATTATCAGAAGATACACTTTCAAACTTGTGCCCAAAGTTAATAGTAATAATTTTGTTTAAAAAAAAAAACATTGTGTTCCTTCAATTTTAATTTTTTTCTTAGTGATCAATACATGTGAACGAATAAGATTATTTCACATTTTTACGAGAAAATGTGCATTTGTATGACATGAAATTATCATTGTTGTGATATTAATTCATATACCGTTTGAAACATGCCCCAAAAATTTTATTCTTATTTAAGAAAATTTCTAATTTAGAACTCTTTAATATAATACACCATTTGCGATTGTATTAACAATTTATTGAGACATGAGATTCACATGACATAAAAAATATTTATAAAAAAAAAAAAGAAAAAAAAAAAGAAAAAAAAGAAGACATGATTGAGCAACCTTATTGGCCTGTACATTGTTATCTTTTAATCCAAAGTTCCATACTGAAATAAATGGGGATCGGAAAGATTCACACAACACAACAACAAAAATAATGCATGGTAAAATCAATCATATCATATCATGTCATGTAAATAAGCAATTGCTATATATATGTGGCATTGAGAATCAATCTTCTATATATGAGCATACAAAATGTACTGAGATATATAGATAGATATATTCCCTGTTACGTTGATTGGTGTTGAGCTGTAAAGGGAAGCCTTGTGGTTGTTGCATTGTCAGACCCAAAATAAAAGATGCATAAAATCAATGAAATATAAATTAATTAATAAAATATAAAACTACATTTTTCGTCTCTAAGTATATAACAATTGTAAAATTCGTCCTTGAGTACTGTTGGTCATGCTCACTTTAAATTATATACCTGCAATTGATATATTATGTACCTGTAAATTTTTTTATAACTACATAATCGGTTAACTGAAAATACATAATATGTTAAATTTAACTATCTAGTTTGAATGTGGTTTTGGACAGTATCCTCAATGCTAGGCAAAAATTGGGCATGGTACAATTTGTATCAAACATGAAAGGCTAAAGCTTAGTTCACATCACTTATATAGATGAAGAAAGCTGAAAAAGCTTCCAGTAAATACCACAGACAAAAATAAACAGTTAATTAACAATATGTACTTAGACAGTTAATGCCGGTTATGTAAAGTTATAGTCCTATCTGCTGTGTTATACTCCCAGTATTAACAGCTCTGATCTACATAAAGTACACAACAAATGGATTGGGTTGTACACTAAACTTTTGAGCAAATTTCCAGATTGAAATCAGCTCAGTGAGGAAAGACTCGTACAACACAACAGAAAAAACATAAGGGCCGGGCAAACTCAATTATGTGTGTAAAATAGGTATTGCTATATTTGGGTGAGAATGAACCATCCATGAGCGTACAAAATGTACTGAGATAATAAATAGATTCCCTGGCCTGTTGGTTGGTGAGGACCTCCAAATTAAACATTGAGGTTGCATTGTCAAATCCCAAATCAAATTGCACATGCATGTTTCTGATATAAAGAACTGGTCTGGTCTACGCAACCCTAAATGTTTGTACACTAGTATCAATAATAGTGTCAAATTTATATCGATTTTAAACTTATTTTGGATTGGTTGGCCAAAATAATTACAGCTGGGTACATGAAAATTCAATACTGTAGAAAGTTTTTTTTTTTTGGTGGTGGGAGCAGATAGATAAAATCATAGTAGAAATGATGTTTTTTGAGGCCTAAGAGGATAAAATTTTGGCGACAACAGAACGATAAGATCAACAGAAGGACGCCAACAATAAAGGGTAATTTAACTTTTTCTATCTTTATTAAATTGTCACGTTGCAAATTGAGTAATTTGTCTAACTTCTTATATATATCTTATAATATAAATTCTATCATATACTTAGATGGCTTATATAGGCCCTATTTGATAAAATAGTTAATTTATCGTCAATTTTGACTTATTTGATCATTATTAGTTGTTTAACTTGGTTAAAAAATGAATATAAGAGTTTGATTAATAAATTTTTTGTAACTTTAAAATGTTAAAATTCAAAAAGTTGCTCAAAGTAATTTTTCAAATTAACTTTTTAATTAAAGAAATTATACCAAACTATTATCAGTTAACAACTAATTCACCAAACACTTTTCTACCATTAGCTAATATTATTAACTAGTTATCCTCTCTAATCCAATCAGCTAACAGCTATTAGCCATTTACCAAACATGGCCATAAGCTTATTAATCGGTACACGTCTGAAGTGATTTGATTCTTAGTTTTTCGTGCTAACATTTCGCAATACTTGATATATGTTCCTAGTGATCCAATAAAATGGAATCCATTACAAATTACATATAGTAGATCATTATTATTATTATCTAATTTTACCAAGATCATCCTATTCTACACGAAAAAGTTGAAGGCGGTTGTCACCTAACTTTCTTGAATAGGTAGTTTTCTTATACTCGGCCCAAGTGAATGCTCGATACAAACGAGGATTTTCTGGCGTCACTAATTTAGATGGACAACTAATTGTTGTGTTGAGTGTTGGGGCTCCGAAATACCCCATTGACATCCTCGTTTTCAATGATCCCACCATCACCCTATGCCTTACGCTCATAAACCTTCCATTTGTCAATGCCTTCAAACATAAATATGATATACGTGTTAAGATTAGTCTACATTATCCATAATAGAAAGTCTCTTAAGTCTTAAAAGACACACACACGCGAGCGCGCACACACACACACATATATTATTTAAATGTATTTAGATTATCATATTTAAAGGTATATATTGCATACCTGTAACATGTCACCCACGTTAACAAAGAAGGCAGATCGAGGCCCCGGAGAAACTGGGACCCACACACCATCCTTAAACGAGATTTGTAAGCCAGCAACATCATTTGATTTCAAAATAGTCAAGATCTGAGGGTCAGTGTGTTCTCCAAATCCAACCATATCACTAAAAGTAGGTGACAAGGCGGTACTCCTAGAAATAGATGGATAATGGTTGAGTCTAAATATAGAGTCACTATGAACATCCTTGATGAGGTTGCTGAACACTGAAGTCTCTTGTATACGCAAACCCTCAGCCATCCATTCCAATATCTTACATGCCAACTCCCTGAGTGCTTCTACGTAGCCTTTTACTGCTGAGCTGTTACGTTGACCAAAAAGTAATAAAAGGTAAATTTCAACACAACCAAAATGTACTTTTTTGACATGTACACCAAAAAAAATGTCACGAGTTTAATTCTTGCTATTATTATTTTAATTATTATAATTATATAAAAGAAAAATTAGTGTAATTTATTTCCCACATGTAATTATAAAATTTATCAATTACATATATTCGAATAATGAATACAATATTTACACATTATCCAAAAAAACATGTCATAAAAAAGAATAGTGTAGCAATTATGGGTCGTCCGACAATTTTATGTTACGTTCAGGTGGCCCTGCCATTTTTAGTATAGGTGTGGACTGTGGAACAGTAGACAGGCATTAATTGCTTCATGGATAATGTCACAGTGATAATTTCTTGATTTGATAGGGCAAGATTTTGTTTTTATTTGTACTCTTCCCTGGACCCTAATGTCTATTTTTAGTCAAATCGTACATTTATATATTAACCTTTTACTTTTTCTATAAGTAGTATTAGATGTATTCCTTACTTCTACTCAATCACTTTTACTCTTTTATATCATAATTGGTGATTAGTTGATTACTAATTAGTTACTCCATATTTTCATATATTGGTCCCAATACAAATGTCAACATTAAAATTGTGTGTGAGAGAATAAAAGTTAAGAGTAAAATTTGAGAATAAGAGTAATATTTTTTCCATGAAATTATATACTGAATAAAATGTACAATTAAGAGTATTATTACGGTCACGTGTGATAATAAAAAAATTATTTTTTTAAGGTAAGAATAAAATGAGTTATTTTACAAAAATAATGACAAATTAATTTACATTTAAAAATGATTATAAAAATCTATAACTGTCTACGACTTTTAGAATGTTAGCCTTATTACAATAATGTCTTTTATATCAAGGCTACATTTACTGACCTACAACTTAAGTCTACATTATATTGCTTATCAGTTATCAGCACTGATAACCGTTATATAAACTCAAAGTAAGAAAACAAAAAGTGAGGAGAATGTTAACTTTGTATCATGGATTAGGGTCAACCTTGTATGGTGGATCCTGATCTAAAATGACGTCTTTTTATTTTAAGTATCACATAGTGAATTATATATATGTAATAACATCATTTTGTATCATTTTCATAATATTTATTTGTTTTATATATCCATAAAGCTAAACATTAAAGTCCATTAACACTAAACTAAATGTATATTATATGTATTTTTATTCATTTTATAGTAGGTTAATAATGTCCCTTCTATATGTTAATAAAACAATGTTTAATGCATATAAACATTATATTACATATGCATACATCATATTTAATAACATTTATCATGTACTATATTCATAATATATTTGTTCTATTGTCCATAAATCTAAACCTTAATGTCTACAAACATTAAACTAAAAGTAACCATATGTATTTCCATTCAGTTTATAATAGGTTCATAATGTTCCTTCTATATATTCATAAAAGCAAAACTTAGTGTACATAAACATTATACTACAAACGCATCATGTTTATTAACATTAATCTTGTACTATGCCCAAAAACATAAATTTGAATGTTCATAAATACTAAACTAAATGTATATCATATTTATTTCCATTCAATTTATAGTATATTCCAAATGTTCATTCTACATAGATTCTGTTTGACATACCTAGCTTATAATCTAGCTTAAAAGCTAGTAGGTACTACTTATTTTAAAACGACACTTAGTGTAGCATTTAAAAATAATTAAACTATTATTTTAAACTTTCAATGATTTACCAAATATAGCTTATAGCTTATTTGTAACTTAAAATAAGCTTACCAAACAATGCCATAAACATTACACTAAAATATAGACTTTATGTACCTATAAATTTATTTTTTAGAAAATTAAAAATATAACAGTACGGTGTCATTTAAAGATTTCAATTAGAATTTTTTAATACTATATATTTTTTCAAATTAATTTACGTCGAAAAATTGTATAGTATAAGGAAAAAAAAAAAACAGAAATGTGTTTGAGTGCACGCACTCTACTCCACAATATAACCATGGAAACTCAAATGTAGCCCCCGGCATTCACTTTACAGGCCAGTTACAGGCTTGGCGGGTGGTTATAATTTTTCTCTCGATTAATTAATATAATCTTTAGGAAAATTATATAGTACCTTAAGTTGAGGGGGAGATTGGATGTTTGAGCAAGAGAGAGAAGGTTGTTTGCGTGAAGAATGAGATACTCCACCTCTCCAACGTCTCCATTGAACCCTATATTCTTGCACCCATAGCCGTAAGGATTAGCCGGCCCGCCTAATTTCTGTTTTTCAAAGCCCGGTTTACGGAAAAACTGGAAGCTTTGGTCCTCCATTCTCTTCACGACATCCTCGTCCACGCCATGGTTGATAACCTTGAAAAACCCAAACTCTTCGCAGGCGTTCATGATGAGGCTTGAAACCTCGGACCTCTCCCCAGAAAGGTCAATCACGGGGATGCTCTTGCTTCTATCAATGGAGGTTGTCTTTGATATCACCATGATATTATATTATAGTAATTACTGTAGAGATTTAGACGATATGATGGAACTTTAATTTGTTTCTGTGAACGAAGACGAGAACGAGGCAATACTATACACACATATATAAAGAGGGCGGGCGGTGGTGACACTTAAAAAAAAAAAGAAAAAAAAAAGATATTGGTAGGCATATAAGGGTCTTTAACCTTAACTTGTGCATGGAGTATAGATTTTAGTTGACCAAATCAGTCACTTTATTAATTAACAAATTTCTGGTAAAAAAAAGTCTCTGACTCTTTGAGTGACTAAAATAGTCCATCGGTACATAACTTAGGGGTTAATAATGGTCATGCATATGACTCAATGATTAAGTTTGTACCACGGATATAACTGAAGGACCAAATACAATTTTCTCTATTTATTATCGATTAAACTATCTCAACATTTAAAAACTATTATACATAATAAATTTTATCTGTAACACCTAAAATGGTTTGATTCTTTGTTTGCCCTAACAATTTTCATACTTATAAGACAAATATATATTCCTAGTGATCTAATAGAATGGATCCATTACAAATTACTATACATACAGTATATCATTAATATTATTATATAATTTTATCAAGATTAATGGATTTTACCTTAAAAAATGATGGTGGTTGTCACCTAAATTTCTTAAATATTAAGTGCTTCTAGGTAGGCCTTTGATAGCAGAACGGTTGACCAAAAAGTAATATAACTATATAAGATAAATTTCAACATAAGCAAAAAGTATATCCCCTATTTGGTAGATGACTGTTAGTTGATAGGTGTTAGCTGATTGGATTAGATGGTATAACTAGTTGATAACATGTATTAGTTGATTGTAGAAATGTGTTTGGTAAATTAGTCGATAGCTGATAGTTGTTTGGTATAATTTATTTTATAAAAAAGCTAATTAAAAGAGTTGTTTTGAATAGTTTTTTGAATTTTAACATTTTGAAATTACAAAAAGCTAATTAACCAAACATTTGTATTGATTTTTTAACCTAGTTAAACATTTAATAATGATCAAATAAAGTCAAAATTAACTGATAGGTTAACTATTTTACCAAACATGACCCTAATCTCTCAATTTTTCTTTGACAAAATAAGAAAAAATGACACCATACAATAAGCACACCAATTTTAAAATTCAAAAAAGTCATAAATTAAATTATTGCCAATACTCTTTTTTCTTTTTAATATAATTTGTCTCTCATGTATAATTTATGATATTTATTTCACATATACACTCAAATAATGATTACAATTTTCTGTAATTATCCAAAAAATATCTCAACAAAAAGAAAAGTGTAGCAATTATGGGTCGCAGA
>CM008343.1:9962808-9976525 GCA_002525835.2 Ipomoea batatas | reverse complement strand
TTTTTCACAAGGGCTCCTCACACCTAGTTCAACCGAACATTTAAGAGGATGTAAATTACAGCGACTCAATGATTCAACAGACATGGCCAAATGTCGATATGCACAAGGATCTGTCCACTTTAAGCATAATCCCAACTCTGTTACTATCGATCTTTGGTCTCTTATTCCAAAAATACTTGCACCTTACACTTTAACCTTGTTAATCACCATGTATATATGATGCGTGGAAACTTTCAAGAGTCATCATTTCTTACAGAAGCTTATCCATCGCTTGGTTGTTCAATGTGACTGCTTGGAAGCTGTTAATTGGATTAATGGGGCTGGACACGAGAGGTAGGAGCCACGAGAAACTGGTGGAAGCTTGCCAGAGATAGTTAAGGAAAAACCGGGATGTCAGTGTTTTCATGTGCTACGTGCGCAAAAGTAGACAACGGACACGTACCCTTGCAAAAATCAAGAAAAATAATATGTGGAGTCGGAGAGACTTTGAGAATCCTCCACGGGTGATTTGGCAACTACTTGAGGAGGACAAATTGAGATGTTGTAGGCATCGACTTAGTCATGAACCTCTCTTGACCCCCACCCCCATTTTTAAACACACACACACACACACACATATATATATATATAGACACACACACACACACACACACATTTAAAGAAGGGAGGGAGACCACGTCTCTCTACCCCTGATCATGTTGATTGTCTCTTATGTCGAACAGTCATAATTATTAAAAAACAAGATCTTGATTTGGACCTTTAAAAGGATGACCCTTTATTACTTGTTAAAATCAATCTATAAATCTAACCATGTTGGTTGTCTCTCATATTGGACATAATGGACAACCATGACTATCAAGAATAAGGTCTTGATTTGAACCTTTGAAAAGAATGCAACCATTTACCACTCTTTAAAATGAAGGTCCAAATTTAAACTAATTTTTACATTGTATACTTAGAATCCAAATCACTATCACCTTAAAAAATCGACCTATCAAATAAATACAGAATATGATATTATGTATTTATTTGCTAAGCGATCCACAAATTTATAAATACAAGATATGATATATATTCTGTATTTATTTGCTAAGCGATCCACAAATTTAAATTTGGCTAACTTGAGAGGCATAATTTTAACTAGTTACAGGAAATTAGTTTTGTAACTTTCCAGTTTTATTTCTAATGTAATTTCCTATGAAGCTTGTTATCGAAGCTGTTTTTTTCTCTAAAGAAATAAAAAATCTCGATTCAACTTTTTGCACTCATGGATTTATTTGGTATTTATTTCTTAATTTAGATTATAAGAAGTCAACGAGTATAAATTGACATGTGAAATCCGAGTAGTTCAATTAGGGTTTACATAGAAGTAACTTTCGCAGTTGTCGGCGTGATTGGTAACGGCCAGCACGTTGCGCTAATACCAGAATTTAAGGATAAAAACCTTAAAAAATACCAAACCAGTCAACACAATTAATTAATAAAATCAAATACTATTTGCAGCAACCGCCCAGCCGGACGTGGCGGCCGGCCGCCGGCAGGCCGGCACTTGAATGAATTCCAAATTTCCAATTCCAACGGTCTCAAATACAATGATGGGATCTACAAGCCAAATATTTTAACCAATCAACAGTACAACCCTTACTACCTCTCTGAGACTAATTCAGATTCGATTCAAATCATGCTCTGAGACTAATTCAGATTCGATTCAGATCAGATCATGCTCTGAGACTAAATTCGATTCAATTCAAATTCGATTCAAATCATGCTCTGAGACTAATTCAGATTCGATTCAGATCAGATCATGCTCTGAGACTAAATTCGATTCAGATCATGCATGATAGACGCTGCTCGAGAAATGTTTGACCTAAAACTTGACGAGATTCACCGAGATTGGAAACACAGAATATGAAGGGCAAAATGATATAAAAGAAGAAAATAATAAAGAACTGTCATTTATCCAGACACTTTGCTCTTCAGCTATAATATGGTTTATATGCTTCGATAGTACAGTAAGAATTATTGAATTGTAGAGTGTGGTAAGACGAAAGATGGATAAAAACCTCAGGATGCGTATTGGCACAAAACAAATCCGAAGTATTAAACTAGCCGCTGTGTTAAAGAAACACTCACAAGTCACAAGCCTTAGCGTCGATTCTTATTTGCTGTACAAAGGCATCGTGATATACTTTGAAGTTGATCGAGGAGGGCAGAGACCCGCATTTTCTGTCCATTTGACTCTGTTGTTCTATGCTTGCTTGGAACTTCTCTTCCTGAGCCACCCTCGGCTTCAACCTATAGCCATCTTCGCCTGGTACTCAGGGTCCATACCAATACTCGGCCCCACCATACTGCAAAACACCACATGGAAGTTCAGATTGGTAAGGCTGTTACTGATAAACACAGATAAAACTACCAAAAAAAGAAAAACAACTTTCAAGAATTTGAAAATTTGAACATACATAGGAGATCCAGAACCGGTTGTAGATGATGAACTAGAAGATAGATTTGGGCGGTCTTGTGGAAAGACGAGGCTACTCTCTTTGGCTACACCTGATTCCGGGGAACCATGAAAGCTGGGGGAACTATTTCCGGATGACATCCCTGCAACATGGATGTTTATCAGCATTTTCAAACCTTAGATTTAACAAGACGTCGAGGTCTACAAGCATCATCATTAATCAAAAGTTTCATGTAATATAATTAATATAACATCTTCAAAAATAGCTTCTTGAACCTAGAATAATAGGCATGGGAAACTATGATTAAGAGGGATCATGAAAAGATTAAAGGACGGGGCAAGCTAAACGAGAGGTTACAGTATAGGGGTCTTAACATTCAGGAAAATATAACGTAAATGCATGATGAATAGAATAATTTGCTTTTGAGTACTTCTTACTCAACTTATGAAATCAGAAAACCAGTTGACTAGTTGAGGAGCCTCACCTTGGAAGATTAGCACAAGAAAGAATAGAACAGTAAAGAACATGGCAAAGAAGCTGCCATTCGATGCCAACGGCACTGATGACGCCTTTGCAGCTTTCATCTTCTTCAAAGCCTTCATTCGCTCAATCCTCGCACGTTTCATCATTGCAAGTTCATGTAATTCCTTGATCAGCTTCTGATCGGCAGCATCCAATGAATATCCTCGGGGAGGTCTGGGAGGTTTGGGGGGCTTCTTAGCACTCGTTGATTTGCGTTTCTCTTTCTCTATTTTCTTCTCCCCTAAATCCTCTGACTTTGCCCTCTCAATCTTCAGGGCCAAAATCTCACCACTATTTGTGGCATTGCAACTCAGGATCACCCCATTTTCACCTTTATACGAATCATCCAACTTCCCAGCACACAACTCAGGGCATTCTACTCCTTCACTCATGTTCATACCAGCCTCAATATCAACCACACATTCCCTCTCCCTACTATCCATCACAACTTATAAACTTGAAACTAAACACAAGCACAAGCTAGTACAAAACTTTCCAGTATAAGCTTCAAAGATCTACTCCCCAACTGAAGTTTCCACTTCTGATTACCAAGCACTTGAAGGATACACTGGCAAACAAAAATTTCCAAACATCATTAACTTCCCAAATCTTAAAAACAGCAAAAATGAGGTAAGCATCATTCTTTTGTTAAATTTCAGGATTTAAAGGACTCTCCTCTCACTTTCCCCAAAAAAAAAACTTGAATCTTGAATTTAAGACTCAAAATTCTCTAACACAAGCAGATGAAACTAAACTAAACTATCAAACAAACACCAAATCTACACCATCCCAAAGAAACAGAACACACATTTCAACTTATTTTGATTTCCTTACACACAGACATATATACAAACAGATAGTGGACAAGGAGAGTACCTTTGGGCGAAAGAAAAGGAGCCAAGTAGCGGCGAGATCCGACGAAAATGGGCAGTGTAGGTTTGAGATCCCAACCCCAAAACTTGAATAGAATTGGGATCTTTTTCTCTGTGTAATTTACTACTTCAACTACTAGTCCCACAATAATCAACCAAAAATCACAGCTTTATCCGCCCAAACTATGCACACTGCATTGAATTATACGATGGAGAGAGAGAAGGCGACAGATAAGGATTAACGCACGCGGTGGGGGTGGGGGGCGCTGGGTCCCGCTCCAGTCTGTGGGAACAAACCTGGAAACTACTACTACATACGGAGCACTATTTTTTTACAATATAATTCTCAGAGCCATGGATTTGAAAAATGCGTTTGAAATTGAATTTGAAATTGACCTAATAAAAGAAGATGGATAGAGAAGATGAAGATGAAGATCCTTTGTATATGGTTTATACTTCGTATCTCCACCGACAGCCCCTTCATGGCCCAGCCACTTGTCACTTCAATTCCTTTCCATTTATTTCCAGTTTTGTAGTTTTCTGTGACGCATGAAATGAATTTCAGGATTGATGCGTCTGTTTTAACAAAATTTTGGTTTACACTTCAATAAATAAATATCTTATAAGGAAAAAAAATGTTTCACAATAATAAATGTAGTTTTGTTAGGCCACATTCACCTTCCACTATCAATGAAATTACATATTTTGCCTCGAAATGGATGGTCGAATAGGTAGAATATAATTTTCGAATAGAATAATTACGAATTTAATTTTAGTCAATATCATTTTAACTGATTCTATTGCACATCGTCTTTTCGATGTGGTTTGCGAGTCTTAGAAAGGCAAATCGAGTAACTTCAATATTTTTTGATAATAATCTCTCGAGACTAATTCATTAAATCATAAGCGGAAACGTTTACAAGAAAGATTAAAGGAATGGACAAACATTCCTTACAGTCAGACATAGAAACAAATTTCCTAACAATGTTATCGAAAACTTGAATCGCAGACTGTTTCACAAATTTGAAGCTGAAGTCGACAGGAGCACTCCAAGCTTCTTTACTGTCAATAGTAATTTGGTCAAACATAACGAAGGCATACTCTAGTTCAAAAGTCGTTGACACCACTCGAGTATCAATCTTCATCATCTTTTGTGGTTCACATACGCCATGACCAATTATCGTTCTACGCTTATAACAAGAACTCGCCAAAAAAACGAGAGGGAATAAACTCGCAAAAGAAGCGAGAGGGAATAAACTTGCTAAAGATGCGAGAAGCAACAAATTCGATAAATAAACAAAATGTATAATAGCAACAAAACTTACTAATAAATTTAATCAAGAAAAAACCACTCCCTACTTCACCTTTTGCAAAACCCAAAGCCTTCTTTTCCTTATTCAATGGTGATGGAGAGGCGACAGTGCGAGATCGTAGGTATGGTAGACGGCGATGGTGGAGGCGAGAATGGAGAGGAGAGGCAGAGAGAAAAGAGCAAAAGAAGACGACAATCGGGAAGAGGAGAAGACTTCAATATAGTTTGTGATTTTTTGTGTCAATCTTATGGCACAATGTCGTCCTAGTAATATTTATCTTTCATATGTGATTTGTATGTTATTATACAGGATTTGGATTTACGTAATGCAGACTCTCGAGTCTCGAATAATGGTTGAGAATTTTCATCGTCACAAAAAAAAAGGGTAATTACATATGATTTTAAATATATAAACGAATGTCACTACTATGTAGTGTGATGACACATTTATTACTAGAAATTGTATAACACATATTATCTTGTACAGAATCATGAGTGTTTCAAAAAATATGTAAACTAATAATAATTGATAAGGGTATCAACATGAGGCGCCCCATGCGATGCAACATACTAACTTTCATGAGTTAGGTCCTGGGTCAATTTTTCTGAGCTTTTAACATACCTCATGCTAGTGTCGGGTTTCGTGAGTTGTGAGTTGTGACTTGTGAGTTTATTTGCGGGCTTAATTTTAAAAATATAAAAATATATATAAAAAAATATTTTAAACTATCATTAATAAAATAAAAATCTAAACCGCATGAAAGAATGCAATGTATTAGTAACTTATTAACATCTGTAAATTTAATTCTAAAAACATTTTAAAAATAAGTATCAATTTACAAGTCAAAAAATCTCTACTTTAACATGTCTTAATACGTGATCGTTTAAGATTGGCCTGTAAATTATGACTTAATTGACAGTTGACACCATTCATATTCTAATAGAATTGACCAACAAGCTACGATATAAGTAGAAAGGAATTTGGTTTCTTTACATAAAGTCTTGTATTTGGACATTGTAAATACAGCAAGTGTATAATAACTTGTATAAATTTGACATTTAATTTAAGTGAATTAATATTAAAATAAAAATGCTAATGAAATTAATGTGAGCTGTGAATGGGCTGGTCCAAACGTAGTCGGATGGGCTTGGTACGTTGAACACGTCAAGGAGAAAAAATTACACGTTTTCTCAATGCAAAATTGTGTCATATTTTTTTTGGATCGTACCATTAAATTGTTTATTATTATTTTATTTTATTTTATATTATTTTCTGAATGACAAGAGAAATTCGTAGAAATTGTTCAAACTATGTACTGATTGAATAAATTTCGTTTATGTATAATAGCTCACAAATCACATATAAGAAATAAATTGCATTATATGATATATATATATATATTTTTAGTATATCCAATGGGGATGGGAAAGTACGTCACCAAGTGTATATGTATTATTTTACTTATATTGATCCTTTTGAAAGTTTAAGGGTGTGATTATCAGCATAATAAATAATTTATTTTTCAAAATGGAGAAATAAGAATTTGTTTACTTGTTTCTATAATTTGAAATTTGGAAGGAACAAAAAAAAAAGATTCTTTTAATTGTCTAAATTTTGAAAAATTATTTTCACATGGGTGTTAGGTTAGAGTGAATTACAATTTCTTTTCTACCTAATTCTCACATAATTTTGAAGGCAATCAAATTTCTTCATTTGGTTGGATGGAATTGAAATTCCCTCATTTTCATGGAATTAAAATTTCATGCCCCCCTTGGTATTTCAATTCCATGGATTTTAGGAAAAGAAAAATAATTTTGAGACAAAATTACTCATTTCTTTTTTTTTTAACCTAAAATTGATATTTTGACATCTCTCAACTATTGATCTCGTGATCAAGTACCAATTTACTAATTACGGAGGACAAAATCAGTTACAAAATTAAAAGTTGAGGATTTAATCGGTCAAAATTGATAGTTGAGGACCAATTTGGTAATTACGGCATTGTCGAAGGACGAAAGCGATCATTAATTCCAATTCCAATAATAATAATAATAATAATATGTAGTGATGGTGGTGGCGGTGTGGTGTGGTGCAAATGATGGTGGTTGCGGTGGTGTTAGTGTTTGTGGTAGTGGTGGTGGATATGGTGGTGTTGGTGGCAGTGGTGGTGTTTGTGGAGGTAGTGGTGGTTGTGTTGGTTGTGGTGGTTGTGTGGCAGTGGTGGAGGAAGTGGTGGTCATGGTGTTGGTCTTGGTGGTAGTGGTATAAGTGGCGGTGGCAATGGTGGTATGGTAGTGGTTGTGATAATGGTGTTGGTGGTGGTTGTGGTGGTAATGCTGGCATCGGTCCGGTTGACCGAGTTCAGCCACTGTTTGATTCGAGACGTGACATTGTAGTTTACCATGGAGGGATGTGGTTAAATGGTACGATTAATGTTCGCATACTTATCACCAATTGGTTTTAAGTAGAATATGACAACCAAATTGCCAAAAAACTACGTGGTTAAGCGTGTTTGACTTACAACAGTCACATGATGGGTAAAGAAGAAGAAAGGGAAGAGAAATGAAAAATAAAAAATCTAAAAAAAATGTATTCCGACTAAAAAATTAGGAAGACATTTTATACCAAATTGAAACTTTTTCCTTCCGGAAGTCACTTTTCAGGTTTCCAAACGAACCCTAAATTTAACTCGTGCTTCCTAAGACAACTTTATCCATAATTACAAGCATATCTCAATTAAATTGAAATATCTTACCAAATTTATTATTCAATTAATCACTTATACTTTTTTTAATAACAAAGCAACTTCATTAACATCAAACAAGAACCAAGTTTGAAATACAATCCGGAGGAACATAGTCCCAAACACCAAGGACATTAAGTTAGGCGATCTTTTTTTTTCCTTTCTAAAGGAAAGGATATTCAAAAAAAGAAACTATAACAAAGTTGAAACGGTAATCATCCTCCACTTGGGAATGTTTAAAAGATCATTGGAGAGGATTCAGTGGAGGTGATGATGTGGCATTTCAAGAACTTATAACTCGAGAGCATAATACGACAGACAAACCACTGTTACGCATTTACTCATTGCATACATGCAAAATCGTTAACTCCCAAGTTCATCCCGTAAGTTACCTTCATGCATCTAATATTCCCCATAAAGGATACTACCCCCCCCCACCCCAACCCTAATAGAAACCCCTACCCCATAAAATATTCAAACCCTTTAAAGATCACCCAACCTTCAACCTCTTCAATACTACTCCTTACACTTGTAACTCCCAAGGTCACCGCGTAAGTTGCATACATGCATCCAATATTCCGCATAAATAACCCCTATATATACAATTCGCCATCCCTAGCCATTGTTTAATTGCTTTGAATCACTTTCATTGATAACTTGACAGAAATCCCTATCTCATACGATATTCAAACCCTTTCGAATCCCCCAAGCCTCAACCTTTTCAATACTACTCCCTACACCTATAACTCCAAAGGTCGTCGCGTAAGTTACATGTATGCATCCAATATACCCTATAAATAACCCCTTGGCAATTCACCACCCCTGACCATTATTTAATTGCTCTAGATCGCTTTCCATGATAACTTGACAAAAACCCTATCCTCATACAATATTCAAAGCCTTTTGAACCACCCAACCCTTAACCTATCCAATACTAATCCCCACACCTGTAACTCCCAAGGTCGTCTCGTAAGTTGCATGCATGCATCCAATATTTCCCATAAAAGGCCCATCGGCAATTCACCACCCCCTAACCATTATTTAATTGCTTTGAATCGCTTTCTATGAAAACTTGACAGAAACCCCTATCCCATCAAATATTCAAACCCTTTCGAACTACCCAACCCTCAGTCTCTTCAATACTACTCCGCTCACCTGTAACTCCCAAGGCCGTCCCGTAAGTTACATGTATGTATCCAATATTCCTCGTAAATAACCCCCTGACAATTCACCATCCCCTAACCGTTGTTGCGCTAAGCTTTCCATGATAACTTGACAGAACCCCTATCCGTTACAATATTCAAACTGTTCCTAAGCACCTAGCCCTCAGCCTCTTCAATGCTACTTCGTCCCCCTGTAACTCCCAATAGTCCCAAGGTCGTCCCATAAGTTACATGTATGCATCTAATATTCCCCATAAAGAACTCCATGACAATCCACTAGCTACCCTCTAATCATTGTCGCGTCTACTCATATTCGAATCACTTTCTCTGATAACTTGACAGAAACCCCTATCTCATACAATATTCAAACCCTTTAGAACGTAACCACCCAACAGTCGTCCTCTTCAATACTACTCCCCTCACCTATATACATAAATCCCGCAATCCAATTACCTAAAGAATCACACACTAAATTGTCGCAACACATTTTACTAATGTCTCTATTAAAAATATAACAAATGCATAATCCTAAGTCTTTTTCTCATTCATGTTTATAGTGGGATTCAAACCCGCACATTGTTGCCTTCAGTCGGGACGTACATCAAGTTAGGCGATCTTTTTTTCTTTCTTTTTAAAGGAAAGGGAATTTGAAAAAAGAAACTATAACAAAGTTGAAACGGTAACCATCCCCCACTTGGGAATGTTTAAAAGATCATTGGAGAAGATTCGGTGGAGGTGATGATGTGGCATTTCAAGAACTTATAACCCTTGGGCGAGTTGAAGAGCATAATACGACAGACAATTCACCGTCTCGCATTTACTCATTGCATACATGCAAGATCATTAACTCTCAAGTTCATCCTGTAAGTTACCATAAAGGATACTACCCCCCCCCCTTCCCTCCCTCTAACAATTTACCACCCTCTAACCATTGTTTAATTGCATTTGAATCGCTTTCGATGAAAACTTGACAGAAAACCGTACGCCATAAAATATTCAAACCCTTTAAGACCACCCAACATTCAACCTCTTCGATACTACTCCCCGCACTTGTAACTCCCAAGGTCACCACGTAAGTTGCATGCATGCATCCAATATTCCCCATAAATAACCCCAATACAATTCGACATCCCTAGCCATTGTTTAATTGCTTTGAATCACTTTTCTTGATAACTCGACAGAAATCCATATCTCATACAATATTCAAACCTTTTCGAATCCCCAGGCCTCAGCCTCTTCAATACTACTCCCTACACCTGTAACTCCAAAGGTTGTCGCGTAGGTTACATGTATGCATCCAATATACCATACAAATGACCCCTTGGCACTCACTACCCCTGACCATTATTTAATTGCTCTAAATCACTTTAATTTCCATGAAAACTTGACAAAAATCCTATCCACATACAATATTCAAAGCCTTTTGAACCACCTAACCCTATGGCCTCAACCTCTTCAATACTAATCCTCACACGTGTAACTCCCAAGGTCGTCTCGTAAGTTACTTGCATGCATGCATCCAATATTTCCCATAAAAGACCCATTAGCAATTCACCACCCCCTAACCATTATTTAATTGCTTTGAATCGCTTTCCATGATAACTTGACAGAAACCCCTATCCCATCAAATATTCAAACCCTTTCGTACCCAACCCTCAATTTCTTCAATATTGCTCCGCTCACCTGTAACTCCCAATGTTATCCCGTAAGTTACATGTATGTATCTAATATTCCTCGTATAGTAAATGACCCCTTGGCAATTCACCACCCCCTAACCATTATTTAATTGCGCTAAGCTTTCCATGATAACTTGACAGAACCCCTTCCCATACAATATTCAAACCCTTTCGAACCACCTAGTCCTCAGCCTCTTCAATGCTACTTCGTCCACCTGTAACTCCCAAGGTCGTCCCATAAGTTGCATGTACGCATCCAATATTCCCCATAAAGGACCCCCACGGCAATCCACTAGCTATCCTCTAATCATTGCCTACTCATATTCGAATCGCTTTCTCTGATAACTTGACAGAACCCCCTATCTCATACAATATTCAAACCCTTTAGAACGTAACCACCCAACAGTCGTCCTCTTCAATACTACTCCCCTCACCTATATACATAAATCCCGCAATCCAATTCCCCAAAGAGTCACACACTAAATTGTCGCGACACATTTTACTAATATCTCTACCTAAGCATCCATTCATATTGACTTTAATTAGTATCACTATAATTTTATTGAAAAATATTACTCATTACCCCATTTAAAAAAAAAAAAAAAGCATTACATAATAAATCTTATATCCATCCCGTTTCACTAAAGAATATTAATTACCTAAAGAATAACAAAAATATCTTCAAATTCCAAAAGGGAAAAGATCTTATATATTGGAAAATATATATTACCAATATCCACACCACATTCCATAAATAGCGCAGCGCACACTAAAACCCTTGTATCCCTCCCATCATTCCCCATCCTATAAAGATGGAGCGGATTTACCTCTTCCCTTGCTCCAAGATGATCAAGAAAACCTTCTTCTACAACTTCATCCCCAGCAAGGCGGAGGAGGAGGCCTGCAAGGCCACCAACTCGCCGTGGCAGGTCTCCCGGGTTCTGGTGGAGGCCCGCGACGTCGTCCCGCCGGCGGCGCCCGACCCGGCCAACCCGTGGCAGATCCGGAAGGCGCTGTCTCACTACGAGGTGATTATATTCTTGAGAAACAGTTAATGAGTTTTGGCCTTATTTTTTGTCCCACATTGCTTTGATAACCCTTTTTTTCTCCCTTATAAGCAGGTGATCACCGGGAAGCTTGTGGCGCCGTTTGCTGAGGCGTTTGAGCATGTTTTCCGGTACTGGACGCTCTGCATGGCTAATCAGACGGTGTTAGGGCAGAAGACTAATGTGATTGTTTGGGACGTGACGGACCAAAATAACCCTAAAAGGTACGGCGCCGCCTTTGAGATTCTGCCCAGTGATGATTATACTTTGGCGTGCATGGATTTGTTCAAGGATCGGAGCATGGGAATTGAGGATGAGATTGGGCTTTACTGGGACTACAAAGGGTCAACTTTCCAGTTCAAGTTGCTCCGAAAGGCTAATAATAACAACAAGTAATTCCCAGTCATTTTGGTGTTATTTGGTTTTGATATAGTCAAGATTCAAGAATGGAATTGATTTCAAGATCCCATCTATACAAACTTTCAGTTTTATGTCTTTAGACTACAAGTTATGTAACAACAATGATACCATACTGTTTGTTCTCTTTTGATGCATTTTGAAGTGTTTTTGAAAGAATTTTTAGTTTGAAATTATGTTTCTGGATACTGGGTATGCTAATCATATGAATCTTTTGTGTTATGATAATGTGCAATCTTCATTCAAAGATGAAGACGACTATATATGATGCATGGCTTCTGGTCTTTAATTTGTCTAAATTTGGACAAAGGGTAATGGTCATCTAAGCATCTATTAGACAATTAAAGATGACTATATAGTTGTAAATAACAATTAAAAAGTTAATATTTGTCTTTTAATTTGTTGGGTAGAATTGAGGAGGACTGTCCTTAATTAGCTTAGTCGTGAATCGTGATTGCTTTTTGATTTATTGGGGTATACCCCTCTTTGACTTATTGAGGTACTTGATCTAGCTTAGCCTCGACTCAAGTCAATGGCTTATCTTGGCATAACCTAATAAATGAAACCGCGTGAGAATGTCTTTTACGTTTTTATAATATGGTAAATGAAAATTTTATCTAATTTAGTATCTTATTTTTTAAGGAAATTTAATATTTGGTATTTAATGTTTAAAGTCGTATAAAACCCTAGAAAAGGAAAGAAAATGACAGATTCACAAATCAAATTCACCGCACCGGTCCTTCGGAATTGGGGTTATGTCGTTGTATATATATTGAATTCAATCAGTTAATTTGAAATTTTTTTTAGTGTTCAATCGCTTAATTGTGATTTTTGTAATAATTTGGAAATTTATCTGAAGTTTAACCCTTAAATTACAAATTAAGTATTTTTTATGTAGTTTTATTTGCAACAAACCCCTTAATTTATTTATTGTTTTCTTACCGTGTAGTTAACTCCCTAGGCCTAAGACGGGTAATGTTAGGAAATTTTGGGTCTTATAACATATGAGCTTAATAATATTATTTTATGGAAGCAAATTATCTATTATAATTTTGCTATAAAGTATTTATACTATCAACTCAATACCTCTACCGCTAAGGATTGGTGTTTGGCATGTAATTACATTTTATTTCTTACAAATTGTCTATTACGGAGTATAATTTGTCTATAAAGTATCACATTTATACTATAAAGTATATATATTATATGGCTTAAAGTATTGGTGATATCTACAACTCTATTATGTTATTATTTTTATTTATTGCAAAATGGTGTAAGTTTATGCTATAAAGTACTACATTTATATTATAAAATATTACATATAAGACTTAAAATATTAATGATGATGAAAATTTCTCCTCGATTAATATAATCAATGATAACAATTTCTTCCCGACTTCGTACAAGCTAAGGATTCTTGATCGACACACCACCGGGGACACATACACGTCCCCTTCCCTTCCCCACCCAATCGGTCAATCCCTAGTACATTATGAAAGTATA
>CM008343.1:9839329-9860261 GCA_002525835.2 Ipomoea batatas | reverse complement strand
TCATTTTTACTTGCTCTATTGTTTTAATAGTAAACTCTTTGTGAGAAGTAATACTAAACATAGTAAATCCATTATATCATAATTCTCAAATTGATTCTCATATATCAATCCATCGACTATATAAAAGTTTACTCAATTTAATTCTCACCGTAAGTAACGGAGAACAACAATGAGTAAAATTTTACATAGTTAAAGGACTATTTTCGATGAAATGATAATTGGTGACCAATTCAAAAATTATGAAATAGTCAAAGGACCATTTTGGACATTAACTTTTATTTAAGGGAAACTTCACAACGGCTATCTAAGAATTTATTATTCTAGACTAGCTACTTGGTCTACTTAATAAATATACCATCATTAAGTGTTTCAAGTAGAATATAATAGTCGTATTCAAAAAAAAGTAGAATATAATAGTCCGCAAGGACAACTCAATTAGTTCTTAAGTGGTAGGTTGTGGATAAGGACACATGATCGAGCCTTGACAACCGTAGTGCAGGAGTTACATATAATATGGTGGGCTCCTTGTGGACACCAAGCACTTGTCCTCCCACCTAATGGGTCACTGTGTCACCGCAAGTTATCCATCCACTATCATATCGAGTCAAGGTCATTTGTCCGTATAATTACAATAATTAATGATAAATATCGCCAATAAATGAGGGCCAACTAACTTTTATATATTACAAAATGGACAAAATGTAATGGCAATTTATATCTTGGATCATGTTTATATTACATCATGGACCATGAGTTTGTTCATTTGAGCATTAGTCGTTTACTAATGGTCTTACAGTATTGACAAAATAAACTCTTTCTATTGTGAAAATGAATCTCCAGTCTTCAATGCAGTATTTGTTCATAACTACTTTCTCAACCTATTGAAGTGTCAATATCCTTTCTCAACCTTTTGAAGTGTCAATAGTGTCAATATCGCGAGAACAACTTGGTGCCACTAGACCATAAGGTCCTTAGCAAAATGGACCTATTTTAGTATTGCAAAAATGGGTATTAGTTTGGTTTGCACAAAGAAAGTTTCAATTGCCTTCACAGAGACTTGATCTCATGACCTCCCGTATGAAAGAGCCACTACATACAATTTGAACACAAGGCTAATAGCTACAATTATAGTGACTTTATGTAATTGTATATTAATTTAAAACATTGAAAAAGTATCAATCTGATATCATTCAAAATATCTCAATTAGAACTTTTTATTAATATGTTGTTTATTCATTAAATTTATTTGTACAAAATGAAAAAATAAATTGGGGTTAACAAATTAATTTTCATTCACTTTACAAGATGGATCATGATCCATGATATTGAAAACTCAAAGACACCAGCCTATATTTTCTATGATAACGATAGCATGCAATTCTACAAGTTAAATAAATTGTTTATCAACGTTAAATACTATATTCTAACAAAATCAGTAGTGCCAAGGGCCTTGTGGTCCAGTGACATCAAACCCTTCCCTGTATACGGGAGGTGGTGGGTTCGAGCCTCAGTGGAGGCGTTGCTGTCTCTTTGTGCTTCAGTAGGTTGAGAAAGTAGTTTATGAACAGATACTACACTCTAATAGAGTCAGTAGTAAAAAAAAAATAAATACAAATGACGAGATAATTTGAATATATAATTACCAACCAATGACTAATAAATAAATAAATAAAGTAGCCCAAAGAATAAGACAATGAATAGTGTTCAGAATAGTTAGAATCAAGTTGCCTGGTTTAGAGGTAATTAACTAGAGATCACAAATATATTCAACCCCAATTACGGTATGATTTTCAAATTCAGATCAGATATGTTAGGAATTGTTAGCTTGTATTAACCTAATTAAGTAGGCTAGGGTATTATTAGGTACACATATCCATCCAATAGTTGAGTTTGCTTAATGTAAATGGATATAATAATTTACATTGGACTTTATAAGTCACCAACAACAAAAGGAAATTAATAAAGAGGGCCAAATTTTAGGACGTGTAAGATGGGCAACAGCACAGGGTCCTAAAATTTTGAAGGCCCCTAGTCCTGCCCTAACCTAATAGTTAGTATATGCATTTGTCATTATATTGGCCCAAAATTAGGTTTTTTTACATTTTTCTCTTTGCAATTTTTCTTCAATTCACTGTTTATTTATATTTTGATAGGGCCTCACTTATTTACCAGCACAGAGCCACGCAAATAAAAAAACCGGCCCGGTTAATAACAGTAAGATTATTTAAATTATAGAAAATTTATTTAAGTCTCTCAATTATTTCTTGCAAGCCGCTTTACTCTCAAACTTTAATTTTTATCGTTGCAATATACTCTCCTAACTCTTCAAAAAAGTTGCACGTTTAACCTTGAAGAACAAAATTATTAAACTATCTTACAATTTTACTTAGTGATAAGCACCAAAGATAACTAGATTAAGGGTCTATGTTGGGGTAATTTATGAGTGATTTAACATCCTTTGTGAACTATTTAAGGCATTTATAAGCTCTAATGTGTAAATATAGTGCAAATGTTATTCTTGGCACACTTTGATTGGTTTTATAGGTCCCGGAGATGAAAACGCAAAGCATGTAAACTTGGCAAGCAAAACGAAGCAAAGGAGAAAATCCCGGAGGAGTCTGCAGACCACCCCACGCGTGGACACGGCATGGGAAAAGTCCAGAGAGCTCACACGCCTGAGTCCACGCGTGGACACGCACGTGGACGGGGCAGTCCGGAAATTAAAGTGGTAAGGGCAATTTTGGGGAAGCTATTTAAAGGCTTAATTAGGAAATTTAGAGGGAGTTAGAGAGAGAACTCATATTAGTTTTCCAATTTTACATTTTACCAATTAGACATTGTAGAGAGAAGTGAGAGCAAAAACCTAGATAGTTTAATTTCAATTGGAGAAAACAATATAATCTGCTTTACAAGTTTGCTTTTGGATTCTACAATTGATCTCTATTAGGTAACCTACAATTCTATTGCAATTTAGATTTCTGTTTCAATTCATTGTATGATTTTGGATTTTGTGATTTCAATTGTTAGACATGAGTAGCTAGATCCTAAATAGGGATTGAATTGTGCAAGATCTGTGCAAGATCATGATGCTAAGTGTAGATTTATAGTTCTTAATTGAGGAGATTGGAATGCTTGAGTGGATTTATTATTCTTGTTCATGATTGTTGAATTGTTTGTATTCTACCTATGAGTTTTGGCCAATCTCTTGAATATTCTAAGGCATTAACCTAGGCATGATAGTGCTAGAGTTAGTGTTAAACTCCACTCAATCATGATTTCCTATGTAGATCTTGAATAAGATTACTAAGAGAGTGATGTAGACAATGTATTTGTGAAAATGCCTCTAGGCCTCTTGGTTAATTACTCAAAAGGTACTCCAATGCTAGAGAGTCTTAGTAGACCAAATGGGAAAAAGTACTAGGCTAATCACCGTAGAATAACCAACCTAGCAAGCCAATCCTCCTTAGCAAGTGTCACATAATGAAGCATCATGATCAAGCTCAATTCATTCCCTAGTTCTTTTAATTAACTTGATTCATTAGATTGTTTGCATTTGATTGTTATAACTTTACAACGATTTGTTTTTATGTGTGAGTATGATTTACCACATCGATGAGCAAAATGCATTCGTTTAAATAAAAGCTAAGTGATGACTCTATCTCTAAATGCCTTTTTGCCCCACTTCCCATTTATTTTTATAGTAAAGTATTGTCACTTGAGTGGAATTTGTTACTTGATTGTATGATTTTGTGTTAAAGGTCTATTCTTCCGCAACAAGTAGAAAAGGGAGCACATTTGATGGCTTCGAATCAATTTTTGGTAGCTTAGGATTCCACTCAAGGAGGGAGAGGAGCAGCGGAGTGCACAATGGAGCAAGAAACAAAGAAAAAGCTGGAAAATGAAGGGAAATGGCCAGTGACACGGCCGTGTCCACGGCCGTTTCAGTCCGGCCCAGAAACGAAAAAGTCACAGACCGAAACGGCCGTGTCCCTGCCCGTTTCGGTATGTACTGTTCTGTTTATGCGCGTTTTTGCTGTATTTTTGGGATATTCCGAACCCTAGCTAGTTTAGACTCTCTCTCTAATATTTCTATAGCCACTTTTAGCTTAGAATAACCTAGATTTACTTGGTAGAACACTTTGCAAGCATCTTTTGATGGATTTGGAAGGGATTCCAACAACATTTCTTCCTCATTGATAGTAAAAATTCTCATTTCCTCTTCTCCATCTTGTTTTTACTTTTATTGCATATTTATGTTTTCCTTGTTGAATCTTGCTATATTTATCATGGATATGAATGAGTAGTCTTATATATGGGTTAGATTAGGTGTTTATTACTTCTATTGATGCTTGTTATGTAATTATTGTATAAAAGGGGATGAACACCCATTTAGGGTTCTTAAGTTTGAATTGGGTTTATTTCTATCTTTCAATAGTTAGTGGCCAATGATTATTGCTTGTCTTTGGAAAGTCTTTCATTTCAATGGAAGTTGGATGGAAGATTTAAGCCAACTCAATCTCAAACCCATTTTCTTTTCTATGGAAATAAGGGTAGATTTGGGGCTAAATAGCTTTTGTTCTTCAAGAACTTAGGTTAATTGGTTCACCATGGAAATGGGACAACCTTTGTTCTAATCCTTGGGAACTTGGATTCCTTTGTGCTAGCCTTAAGAACATAGGGCCATTGTTCATCCTCCAATCCTAGTGTTTATGCATCAATAGAGTAATACACCTAATTTGACACATCTTTCCAAATAGAATTTTACCCTAGTTTAATCTTGCTTTTCCCTTATATCCAAAATCCTAAAAATACTTCTTACTTGTTACACCTTAATCCTAAATATGGTTTGCTTGGATCCTTATGAGTTTCAAAACCTTGGTGACTAGAGTCTAGGAGATTACTCCGTGCATGCCATAAAATTCAATCCTCGTGGTTCGATTTTACACCCATTTTCACACTACATCACTAAGCAATACCTCCTCTTTGACTCCTTGTGAGACGATAGAACCCGAGGGTAACCCCACCACACAATCTTTGAGCACTTGTTCTCACCATACGCCAACAAACGTGTTATCACTTAGTACATTAGTATTTTATTACGTTTTAGGGTGTGTTTGGTTGACAAGTTTTGGTATATGGTATGGGTATCAAAGTGATTGTTATTGTTTGGTTGACAGGTTTTTAAAATACGTACTACTATGAGTTTGGAATACCCCATTAATTGAAAAACACATAGCCTTATTAAATAAGAGTTTCATTTCCCTTCCTCCTTTCTTCCCCAACTATTAATAATTATTCACATTCCACCCTACTACTAAACATGCAAAATACTTTCATCAAAACCCATTACCCTTACCAAGTATTTGATACTCATACCGATTCCGATTCTCATGTACAAACCAAACACACCTTAATGTTTCTTTTTTAACTATAATCTTTTTTAGTCTCGATATTTCATTTGCGAAATAAAAAACTTAATTTTAGCATATTCGTGTAGGAAAAAACATGCATGGATGGTGTACTTTACTTGAAGAGGAAAATTTTAGGGAAGAAGATTGTCAATTTTCTATATTTTGCATATGAAATAACAAATTAAAACTAAAAAATTTATTAAAAATAAAGATAATAAAGTTTTAAAATACTCATGTACTAAGTAAATTTTTAATAGTCTAATAGTTTTATTATTCTAAGGGTTCAAATTGTACAGTAACTTTTTTTGAAGAGTTAAGGGAGTATATTGCAAATGATAATGCTCAATACGGCAATACGGATATCAAAACGGGAAAGTACAATCTCTTCTTATTACCAAAGGGATCAAGGTTCGAGTTACAACGTGACAAGAGCTCGAAGGGCTCGGCGGGTCGGCAGTGGGCTTTCCTACTGTCCGAGCGCACTTCAAGACTTAGTATAGAATCTCGCCGAAAAGATCCCTCTCTTTCCTCATTAATGCGGTATTTATAAGAGGGGAAAGTTGCGGTCTCCGGGGCTCCGGCATGACGAATACGTGGCGCGCATGCGCCTACCTTGCTCCTTGCCCAAGCGGGAAGGAGCACGTGGCAGCCCCGACATGACCTCCGCTAACCGACCGAAGTCATGACCGGTCGGACCGAAAACTGGTCGGACGGAGATGCCGACCTACCAATCTACCTAACCGACCGGCGCAAGTGTGTATTTATACTATCAGCAATGTTAAAAAGTTATAGACTAAAGCAACTAACAATGAATAACTGAGGGACTAAAAATGTATTTTTTTTCATTTTAAAATAATTGAATGAAATTTATAATCTTTACTGCCTTAACTAACTTCAATAACTTAATTTTTGTTATTTAGTTGTTATTGATTAATTCTTCAAAATGGTGTTAGAATTTTTCGAATTAATTTCTTTTTAAGGGAAATGAAGTTTTTAGTACGTCTCTAAACTATTAAGGCTATGTTTGGCAAACCTAGCTAAAATGGTAGCTGAAAATTGAAAAGTAGCTGAAAGCTAAAAAGCTATAAGCTCGAAGCTGAAATCTGAAAAGCTGTTGGCTATGTTTGGCAAACCTAGCTGAAAAGGTAGCTGAAAGTTGAAAAGTAGCTGAAAACTGAAAAGCTATAAGCTCGAAGCTGAAATCTTAAGAGCTGTTAAGCTAACTGTTATGCTTAAAAGTGTTTGGTAAAATTAGCTTTTTAATAAGCTGATGAATGTAAAAAGACTAAAAATGACATCTTCAGACAATTTAAATAATTTTAAATTTAAATAGGTTTGTTTATATATTAAAATATAAAATAATGAAATCAATATATTTAAATAAAATATACAGTAAAAACATATATTTGAAAATATATAAAGTAAAAAAAAATGTTTATAATTCATAAGATTAGTTCATACAAAAATTAATATTCAAACATAAATGTCAAACTGAAATTACTACCAAACATAATGAAAAGAAAATGTCAAAAGGGTTTTAATTGAGAGGAGGGGTAAAGAATGTCATTTATTTAAAATAATAAGGATAAAGATGGAAAAAAGTTAAAAAGCTACTAGCTTATTTTTGAAAAGCTACCACAAGTAGCGTTTCAAAATAAGCTTTTATTTTAAGCTACTAGCTTATTTTGAGAATATTACCAAACAGAGCTTATAGCTTATTAGTAGCTTAAAATAAGTTATAAGCTCCTAAATAAGCTCTGCCAAACATAGCCGTTATGCTTAAAAGTGTTTGGTAAAATTAGTGTTCTGATAAGTTGATAAATGTAAAAAGACTAAAAAGGACATCTACATAAAAGTTAAATAATTTTAAATTTAAATAGGTTTGTTTACATATTAAAATATAAAATAATGAAATCAATATAATTTAATAAAATATAAAGCTAAGTAAGAACATATATTTAAAAATATATAAAGTAAAACAAAATGTTTATAATTCATAAAATTAGTTCATACAAAAATTATTGTTCAAACACAAGTATCAAACTAAAATTACAACGAAACATATTGAAGAAAAAATGCCAAAAGAGTTTTAATTGGGAGGGATAAATGATGTCATTTATTTAAAATAATAAGGATAAAGATGGAAAAAAGTTAAGAAGCTACTAGCTTATTTTTGAAAAGCTACCTGAAATAGCGTTTCAAAATAAGCTCTTATTTTAAGCTACTGGCCATGTTTGGTAAATGGTTGTTGGCTGTTTGGTTTAGAAGGTATGATTTGTTGATAATATTAGCTGATTGTAGAAAGTTGTTTGATAAATTAGCTGTTAGCTAATAGCTGTTTGGTATAATTTCTTTTCTCAAAAAGCTAATTGAAAAGGCTGCTTTAAGTAGCCTTTTGAATTTTAGCATTTTGGAATTACAAAAAACTTATTAACCAAAAAACTAATAGTGGTCAAATAAGCCAAAATTGGCTGATAGGCTGATAATTTACCAAACAGGACCACTAGTTTATTTTGAGAGCATTACCAAACAAAGCTTATATCTTATTAATAGCTTAAAATAAGCTATAAGCTCCTAAATAAGCTCTGCCAAACATAATAGCCTAAATAAGCTCTTATTTTAAGCTACTAGCTTATTTTGAGAGCATTACCAAACAAAGCTTATAGCTTATTAGTAGCTTAAAATAAGCTATAAGCTTCTAAATAAGCTCTGCCAAATATAGCCTAAATGTGTAAAATTAGTACCTCAATTTTTGTGAAAGTGGTGTTTTTGGCCACAGTACATCTAGATGAAAATGTTTAATATTGTTATATCATAGGCTAAATATATAATTTCAAAGCTGAATTCTACCAGAAATATTAACAAATTAACACTTTCCTCCGGATGGACCAGACTAAAAATGCCACTCTTCAAAAACTGAGGACTAAATTTACATCTTTAAAATCTTAGGAGCTAATTGTACACAAGTACGTATAAAGAGACTAAAATTCCCATTCCCCTTCTTTTAATGTTTGCTATTGTTGATATACAAATATCAAGCTTAAATATCCTTGATAATCCATCATTAATGAAAATGTTTCCATTCTCCTTGATTTCCCATTAAACTTATATGAATAAGACTTCTGTAAGACTATCTCACATGAGACATATAATACTTTTTAGTTCAAATGTAATACTTTTTAGACAATTTATATCATAGACTAGGATGTACATAGCATTATGGACCTGAATCAAAACTACAATGTACAGAATTCATACTCATAAGGTTTCATAACACAAGACACAAAAATTCACTAACATGAAACACATACTGACATACACATGCTATATATCTACTTATTTTTCAAATATGTAGACACAAAAATTCGTAAGATACAATTACTAATTTGTTTCAGGTACAAAATTTCATAACACAAAATACAAAAACTCATAATATAAAACACCTACACATGCACCAATGTCCACCGTGCACAATGAACCCTGGTCCATGGTATAAGGATTGTACTTTTTATGGGTCTATAAAAATATCACATTTTAACTATAAAAAAATTATTACACATTATCTCATGTGAATGGCCTCACACAAAACCTACTCAACTTGTATTTAAAGATGAAAAAAAAAAAAGTTAAATGAATCTTACGTTACGATGCAATTGTATGGTACTTGGACATACCTTCAAGATAGTGATCTACCCTTTCAAAGGGTGTCAAGATTGGCTGAAAAAAAGTGGTCATGAAAATGAAGAAGCTAAGAAATTAAAACAATATTCTATACCAAAGTTGAAGGTTTAAAAAAAAAATCAAATCCTTTGCATCTGATTATATTTTAGCTTTTTCATACCTACTTTATTGCCTAAACTTTATTGGTGCTTACTAATGCATACACCAAGAATTGCATGCTCTGTATGTGTTGCAATTATCTCCTTTGTCTTGCCACAAATTCGGCTTATAAGCACAACTTATTTCTACAAGCTCAAATTGTGCGTACGTGTCGACCCTAATTATTTATACTCACTCTTATCTGTTCTGTTTGTAATATTTTATTTTTAACTTTATTTTATGCCTACTTTACTTTAATGTGCTTAAACTTTGTTGGTGTTTAGTCATACATATACCAAGGATTGCATGTTCTATGTCTGTTGCAATTGTCTCCTTTGTCTTTGGACAAATTCGGCTTATATGCACAACTTGCTTCTGTAAGCTCAAGTTCGTTGTACGTGTCACCCTTAGTTATTTATCATCCATATGTCCTATTTTACATGTTATGTTTACTATTAAGGGTCGTCAAACTAAATCTTTCTTCTTTACTTATTTTATTTAGTATTTTCTTATCTTTTTCATATTATTTATGTTGCCCAAAAATGATGCCAAAGAAGTAAAACACAATTAAGTTGGAAATAATGAAGTTAGGTGAGGGCTAGCTAGGTGGGATTGGAATCTTTCAATATGAGAGTGGCAAAGTATAATGTTGTTAAGCAAATTCCAATTTCCCTTTCCTTTCATTGTACTCTTCATTAGTCAAATGTCACATCATCATGTGTCTCAATTTCAATTCCTCCCACAAGTTTTGCTTTCCAAAGTAATGTCATTTCAATATGTTGTTGTTCATTATGCAATCAAATGCCATTGGCAATTGGCATCTTTATAGCTTCCGTTTGATTGTTCTCTACAAAGATAAGCCCAACTTCATATACTTGTCAATTTCTTATCTCTTCAATAATATATATTTCAAGTGCTCTAGTGGCACCTGATTGCACTCAAAAATAAAAAATTTGAAGAACATAACAACAATATTATTTGACTTATACTAAATTTTATATTATTGCACATGTATTTATGATAAGTAAAATTGAATAATCCATAATCATAAAACATAAATAAATATACATAAAACTTTTAACAAATTAAATTAAAGCATTTGAAATAACATTTTTGTATAAAAATTTTGATATAAATAACATTTTCTTTTATTGAGAATTTTTATTATCATCCAATCTTATACTACGTAATATATTTTGTTCATAAGATAAAATTAAATTAGACATTATCCTTATTTAGTTTTATTTTATTTCAATGCATTTTTTTTAATATTATGAGGACTATGCATTTGTAACTATATTAATATTGTTGTTATNGAATTTAAGACATGTATCACCAAATATGTTCCTTTTTATAATCAATTTTCTTCACATGCAAAAGGAGGATTTGGATAATGCACAAAATGGTGCTGCTAAAAATTAAATATCATTTATGAATGCACAAAAGAACTCTAACAAGTTAATGAAATCCAATATTTTCCAGCTTCAGATTTACTTGCAGAAGTACTAGTAGATACTGAGATACATTGCTAAAATGGAAAATACCTGCAAAAGTCCATTTAATATTTGCCAGTGAGAGCAAATATTCAGCTGATGTCAAAATGAACTCATTCTCAAGCTTCTGAACATCTATGTAGGACCTTCGCCTTTGAGTTGGAGAACCATCACCAGCAGCTAAATGGGAGAAAATTTATATATAAGTAAAAAATAAAAATGCAATTATTTAATAGCCATCGAGTTCAAAATAGGAGTTGAAAAAAGAAGATATTACTCAACAGGAAAAAAAATACAAGATATGTTGTAAAAAATAATTTTAATGTTGAAGCTTTAATTTACAATTGCCTTCCACAGCTATCCTAGCCTTTTTACTTGGAGAGGTATCTTTATCAGGAGAACTGTCATCATGTGGACCATCAATCCAAGCATGGGTAGGATGAACAAGTTGCAGAGCATTAATAGAAGCAGAAAGCCCATTCAGCCTCTCCTGCAGAAGCAGGGAACGCCGCTGGTGATCTTTGATGTCTGCTACAGTTCTTAATTGAGAAGAATACAAGTAAATATAACTTGCTGCTTTGCGCCAATTATGTCTCTGCATCTCAAATGCATAGAGCAACCTAAATGGGTTTGGTTTGGTTGAAACATCTGAACGCTCAGCCTGCAGATGGGAAGTAGGAACACTACATCATACTTGCATAAGATCCAAGCATTTTATCCATTTTAAATATATGTCACAAACCTTCCAAGCAAGCTCTCTTTCCACCTTATCTGTTAAGCCAATAAAAGGTAGTTGTCCATTACAAAGAATCTGGAACAAAATAAATGCAGAGCATGAGTGTGAGTAATTTGCTCAATATTTTTAGAGCACACCTAACACATATAAAATATAAAATAACTTCATAACCAAACACTGATGTTCTTCACTTTTTATTTTCTTTGGTTTTTTGGCTTGGGGATAGGACGGGAAGGTTTCAGAAGCATCAAGTATATGGATATCCTTAAATGACCGTTAGTGTTCAAACAGAATTGATGACTAAAAGAAGTATAAGTAATTGGGAAGATTACAACAAAGAATTTTTCTGAATATTAATAAGCACACAGCAACAAGTTTCCATATCCATTTAACTGAGCATTTCAGATGTGCTGCTCTTCCTAGGGTTTCTTCCAAGTTTTGGAATAACAATTCTGAGCAATCATCATTCCAATATCTCATAGTGACAACTGAAAATAGTATGTTGCCAACAGCATCAGTGTTAAAATACAGCACAATGAACACTTCTCTGCCAAAATAATTTACCGTCTCATATCCATTAATATATAATTGCAGAGGTGGATGCACAAAAAGAAGAGAGAGAGAAGAGGGAAGACACAGTCATTAAGGCAGGGGAATAAAAAGAAAATGAAACTACACCTTTACTGCTCCACGCTCATATAGAACAATAACAAAACGCCTCAAACATATGTTTTTGCTTTCCTCGTCTGGATTTGAGATTATTGCACAGTATGCATCATAATACAAGTTAAGATCTAGAGTAAACTTGAACACATTTGCCCAAAGTCGTCCCTTAACAGCAGATGGTGATTCATCAACAGGATCAACCCTTAAGTCACCATCTTTAGGACCAAGAGATTCATCAACTAGCTCAAGTGCAGCAAGTGCAAATTGGCAAGCAGCCTGGCTCATACTATATTGCTCAAAGATCTGCATTGCCCATTGATAGTAGTGAAGCTTGAATGAAGGAGTCGAGGTACTGTGAACTAGATGTAAAATAACATTTAACAAGGTAAGATTATAGTTTAATAATTAGAACTTCTCATATGACATTGCAAGAACATTAATTAACGTACTTAAACCAAGATGCAGCCATCCAGCTTCATATGGCAAACTTTGCAAAGCCTTTGAAGCTCCTTGAGCAGATGCAGCTCTGAACACAAAAGTTAGAACTTTAACACTACAAGGGAGTTCTAGCAAAAAAGTTATTTTTTAAACCAATAATTGAACAAAGATCAAGGAAAAGTTCTAGCAAAAAAGTTATTTTTTAAACCAATAATTGAACAAAGATCAAGGAAAACATAGATGGGAAAATAAGCTTCAAAACACTAAGCATGCTTATGAAAGAAAATGGTCTCTCCCTTAGTTCTCATCTTCTTTTGAGAGAGAATATAATATTATTATCTGGATTCATCACATTCAGTGCAAGTAGTAATTTATTGTACTACTAGGCGGCAGCTCGAAAGTTATCCATCACATTCCGAACTGCTCCGCCATCGGAGCCACCACGCGCCTCCACGCGCCGCCACTCCGACTCCACGCGCCGGCGCGTGAGGAAGATTCCGGCGACTTCTCCGACTAAAAATTACACCGGTAGACTCGCCTTAGTGTGTAGGTTCTACCCATGTATGTTTTGTGGAGTTTTGGGGTTGTATTCTACACTTAGGCGAGGAGAGCACATTAGGCGTTCGGTCCCGACCGACCGGACGCCTAGGCGCCTAGACGTCGCCTAGGCGACGCCTTGATAACAATGCAATAAATAAATAAAACAACACAGACCAAAGCATTAAAAAGATGATAAAAGGTTGCACATATACTCATGTCAACAATTTAATCAANAATAAATTAGATTATAGAATCAATGAATAAAATGTATTAACTAATGAAATAAATTAAATGTTTAAAGTTTAAAACTTTACCGTAGCAGTCTAGACTCCAACGACCAGTCAAAATCGGAATAACTCGGTCAAAATCGGATGAAATCGGTCAACTCGGCCGAGTTGACCGAGTTGGCCGCCTAGGCCGACTAGGCCGATTTTGCCGCCTAGCCGGCCGACTAGGCCGATTTTGCCGCCTAGCCAGCCGACTAGGCGGCCGACCGATTTTTTACCGCCTAGCAACGAAAGCGGAACGGCCTAGGGGCGCCTAGCGCCTAGACGGGCGCCTAGGCGCCGCCTAGGCCGATTTTTACAACACTGCCAAGTAATTAATATGATTGGTTTCAAACTATTCTTTTTTTTAAATTTTTTCATGGTTTTAAAGAAATACAAATGTATCATTTTTTGGTTTAACTACTAATTTATTTAATTCAATAAGAGTAAAAATAGAGCGATTCCGCTTCAATTTGTTGGGTTATTTGAGTACTATCTTTGTCAACCAATCCCCAAGTAGTTAATATAATTAGCTTCAAATTATTTTTAAATTTTTTTTCATAGTATTAATAAAATACTTGGTAAATAAATATATGAGAAAAGTGTCAAATTGGCCCCCTAAGTGGGGTGGATA
Organism: Ipomoea batatas; assembly: GCA_002525835.2. Taxonomy (NCBI): domain Eukaryota; kingdom Viridiplantae; phylum Streptophyta; class Magnoliopsida; order Solanales; family Convolvulaceae; genus Ipomoea; species Ipomoea batatas. The sequence goes on along the minus strand of CM008343.1, from coordinate 9,846,258 downwards.
GTGCAATTAGGCCCCCTAATTGAAAAAAGCTCCATCCAAGCCCCCTAAACCGGCAAAAAAGTGCAATTGAGTCCTAAATGACTTGTTTATCAGGTTACTACTCCTTGGACAGAAATTAAGTGCTAAACTTTGTAATTTGTATCACATTTGGTCATAATGTCAAATTAATTTGTATTCTATAATAATTTTAATAATTTTTAATTTTTTTAAACAAAAAAAAAACCAAAAAAACAAAAGTCGGCAATCCCAGCTGGGGACTGTCGACTTTTTTTTTCTTTTTTTTCAAAAACATTATTTAAATAATTATTTTTATATTATTAAATAGGTTTTGTAAAATTATTTTAAATAATTTAAAAATAATTATTTTAAATAATTAAAAAAACAAAAAAAAATAGAAAATTACATTTTTCGTCTCTAAATGATAAGTGAGCACAAAAGAACAAATAATGCAATGCCAACATATTCGTCCGTGAGTTGTACTAAAATTGTAAATTTCATCCCTAATGTTTTATTAATAAAGGCACAAAAAGTGCAACATCAATTATAACTTAGGAACGAAAAATGCGTATGGCCAACACTTGGGGACGAATTCTACAAATTAATTTGATAGTAGGACCAAATTATTAAACGGCCGGTGGATGTTTTTTTTTAATTTTTTTTATTTATAATAAAAAATATTTTTAATAAATAAAAATATTTTTTTTGAACTGAAATAAATAAAAATATTTGTTTGGCAAAATAAAATAAAAAAATGAAAAGTGTCAAATTAGCCCCTAAACTGGGTGTATAATGCAATTTGGCCCCCTAACTGAATTTGACGTGATAAACAAGTCATTTAGAACTCAATTGCACTTTTTAGCCGGTTTAGGGGGCTTGAATGGAGCTTTTTTCAGTTAGGGGGCCTAATTGCACTATCCATCCGACTTAGGGGGCAATTTGACACTTTTCTCTAAATATATAACATTATTTTGTACTATAACTTTGTTATTTAATTACAAGATATTGTAAAAATAAGATATTGGACAATGTAATGAATATCAATTGATAAATTTGAATGTAAAGAATCTTTGCATGAGAGAAAATAAAGACAATATAACTAATGAAATTATTTCTCTTATTTAATTTAATTTTTTGATAATGAATAATTTTTTCAAATAAAGGTATTGTAGACACATAATTCTAAATCAAAGAAATACATATGAATCATTTTTTGTTGTAGCTACTAATTTATTTAATTTAATAAGAGTAAATAGAGTGAGAAACTTAATTATCTCAAATTTGATTGAGATGAGGTTCGAACCTAAGATCTTTCTTATAGAAATTAATGGGTAAGTTAAAAGTTAACGGAATGTTAACGGAGAAGAGAATATTTAACGGAAAACTTAACGGATAATCATAAAAGTAAGGTTAAATTAGGTAATCTCTATTAATAATATTAATCTGAATTATCTTAGCCATCTATTTGATTAAATAATTCATCTGAACCATCCATTTGATTACCGCCATTTTTTCTACCCATTTTAGGCTAACTCTCTTTGGCTCTTATTAGTATAGTAGATATGTATGTATGTATGTATGTATGTGTGTGTGTATGTATGTATGAAACTTTAATGATGTAAGAACAAATTTGTCTTATTAAAAAATAATACCACAATATTTGTAAAATAATGTAGAATTGTATCATTACAGACATACAAACAAAAATTATTAAACTATATTCAGTCTTATTCTAAATATAAATATACTCAAAAGGAGATTAAGTAAACGAAAAAAAAAAAAGAAAAAAAAAACAAACAAACAAAACAAAAATTAAATATTTGTTTTTTTTTTTAAATGCAAGGAAATGATTTTTAAGGTTCATTATTTGTAATCTTTGATGCTCAAATTTGAATGTTATGTATATAGACTTATTCAAATAAATAAATGCTACAATAGTAAATTTATAATATTAAATATGTCTTGTCAACTTGATTGTATTACTAACATTTGTGTGTGTGTGTGTGTGTGTGTTTATATGGAACGATTCAGGTGTGGGGAAGGGTTCCCGTGCGGTTGTGCGATTACGCAGCATTACAATGGTGCACCTTAAGTATACAAATCACGCACCTTAAGCACACAAACAAAGCACCTTAAAACACAAATCACGCACACCTAAAGTTTTAGGCCGACGCACATTAAGTACACAAATCACGCACCTTAAGTACGTAAATCACGCACCTTAAGAACACAAACCACACACCTAAGGTTTTAAAATGATGCACATTAAGTTTCAACAACTCACGCACCTTAAGCATACAAATTATGCACCTTAAGAAGGAAAACAACACAGCTTAAGAAGGAAAACCACGCACCTTAAGCTTTAGGTTCACTCACCTTAAGTTTTACCACTGACGCACCTTAAGCACACAAGCCATGCGCCTTAAGAAGGAAAACTACACACCTTAAGAAGGAAAACCACGCACCTAAAACAACCGCACAGTCGCACCGGTGAAGGCCAACCGCACTCTAATTAATAAAATTCAGGAAAAAAAATTGGTTTTCAAAATTTGATTTAAAATCATGCTTTTAGCAGGTCAAAATGCATCCAGACAATATAGAATGGATAGCATTTTCATGCCCATTAGGACATTTTGAATGACTAGTAATGTCATTTGGTTTTAAATTAATTTGTTTTCATTTTTCTAGTTCTTCTTTATTTTAGTACAAGTGGCCATTCAAGACAATATAATCCGCAACTGGTTCATTTCACTAAAAGGATCGAAAAGACAAATTTTGGACCCAAAGGAAGAAAAATTCAGCCTAAGCAAATTTGAAAAGACATCTACTTTTGAAAAATTGGTACCCATACTATACATGGGACCCAATTTTAAGACAAAATTAAAGACTCTACGGCTAAGAGAATGGGGCCTATCCCTTCCAAGAGATAAGATCAACTTATCTCTGAGTTGTAAAAAGATAAGATAAGATAAGATAAGATTCTCTCTTATCTTCATCTTTATTACAGCCTGTAAATATGTAACATCTGTACAAAGTAGTTGATAGCTGATAAGATAAGATTCCATCTTATCTTTATCATTGTAGATATTAGGCATCTGTAATATTCTAGAACCTTCTATCGCTTTTATAAATATGTATGATGTTCTCTCCGCAGAACACACAACTATCATCAATTTCCATATTGTATTAGGCATCTGTAATATTCCTATATTGTAAAAAAATGTCATTAGCTTGTACCAATTTCCACGATTCATGGATTTCTTTACCCAAAGGTCCGAGTAAGAATCGTATAAGGAGTTGTAAGACTTGGAAAATTAATTTGGGATGTTGAAGTGTAGGAATAAATTAGAGAATAGTGTTGTATAGTAGATGGGGTGTAAGAGTTGACCATATTGATTATGGGAGTGGAAAATTTAATTCGGGAAAATGATAGAGTTGTAGGAGTAGAAAAATGATAGAGGGGAATAGTCGAGAATAGTGTGCAGGTATTGATCATATTAATTAGGGGAATAGTATAAATTGGTATAAGAGCTTTTACGATTTTGAGAAATTAAAATGATTCACCATCATTTAAGAATTTACAAAATTATCCTTGGAGGATATGAAGTATCCATCTTAATTTTCGAAGCAGAAATGCAAGAATTTTCTCAAAACCCTAAAATGTATAAATTGGCTTTTGAAAATTATAAATTTTGTATTGAAAATATTAAAACTCTAAAAAGTTTTATTACACAAATTTCAACATGAATTTTTTTGAAAAAGTTACACATTTAAAATTTTACCAAAAATTTTATAAAACTAGAATAATAGAAACTAAAAAATGGTTAGACACTGAAGGCAAAAATTATGATCCAAATTCCCTTTTTTTATGAAAAATGCAGACTACTTATGAAGTCCAAAAAGAAATTTTAGAAGAAATTGAAAATTGGATAGCAAAAGTAATTTGTTAAAATTAAATGGAAAAATCTCTTTCAAATAATTTTTTTGAAAATTTTTATATAAAGGCTATTATTTTGTAAAACTCATTATGTTACACCCTACTTTAAAAATATATAAAAATTTACTCAGGGCTTATGAATTAGATCTTAAAACTCTTGAAAATCAATTAAAAGAACTTAAAGAAATCCCTCCTCATTTAGAAACTTATTATTTTTATTATGATATATATTTAACACACCCAAAAACTGTAAAAACTTTAAGAGGTTTTATTACATAAATTTCGGAATGAATTTTCTTGACAATAAAAATTGAATCATGAAATAATTTTAAAACAAATTGATTATTTAAAAACTATGATGAAACAAACAAGAAAAGAAAATTTCAAATTACTTAAAATTAATTGAAAATGTTAACACACAAATTGATCTAATATTAAGAGAAAAACAAATAATTGAAAATTCAAAATTAAATGAGATAAAAAAATTCCATAGGTTTGTTATCCAAAAAATTTCACATATTCAAATCTCTTCACAAATTCAAGCCAAAATAAAAAAATAAAAAAAATTGACATATAATTTAGAAGAAGTCAAGAAAAATTTGGAAAAAAAAATGAATCCTTTTATAGGAAGGTCAAAAACATTAACCTCAGAAGAACCTAGTTCTTCTAGAACTAATACACTAAATCAAACTAATAGCCTCTCTTATCTCAATAGACTTTTAAGAATAAATTCAAACAGAAATTCTTACCAATTAGAACAAATTGTTGATGTAGAAAGAGATCTAGAAATCATGTCAAATGATTACATTAATACATTAAGGCAAAATATTTTACACAGATAAGAAATTTTAGAAAATAATTCTAATTTAATTAGAACACATAGATCCGAAATGTTAGAACTACCAGATAGTAGAACTGAAACATTTTGATTATTATCAAGTGAAAGTATAAATCAAAATTCTTCCAGAAATTTAAATTATATACATTTAGGACTAATTACAATTGGAGTCAGAGGACTAGTAATGAAACAAAGCGGGACAAAAGTCCTAGTTATTTTAGATACTAAAAATCAATCCTCATTAAACAAACAAGTTATTGGGGTAATAGAAGTAGACATGAATAATAATATTGGAATTCATTATTTATGTCCAAATTATACTATTGCCTTAAAAGATATTAAGTACATAAAAATTCAAGTCCAAACAAAAGGATTTGTAAATTTTAAAGGATCAAATATTGTGTTGGATATTGATGGGGCTAAGGGACCCCGGGGCCCATTTTATTGGACTAAGCCTTGGCACAAGTAAGCGATGAAGGAAAGAGGTTAGGTTCAAATCGTGTTGGGTTAAGAAGGCATGTGACGTGGGCGGTATGCATGGAAGCAAGCAAGCAGGATCCCAAGAAGGAGGGGTGCATGACAGTGGCGACTAGGGTACGTGCAATAACGGTTGGGGTACGACCGTGCATGTAGGGGTGGTGATAGACGAGTACAAGGTGGCTAGGGGTATGGTTGTGCATGCAGGGGTGCTGACGGACCTGTACATGGTGGCTAGGGATATGGCTGTGCATGCGGGGGTGGTGACGAGTGTGCAATTGCGGTACGGGCAGGTAGGCACGTCCCGTGGCAGCTAGGCACGTCCCATGGCAATTGGACATGTCTCGTGACATGCTAGGACATGGGTTACGGCAGCTAAGTACGGGTGAGGGTATACGAGGGGTGCATGGCACATGGGGGTGTTGGTGTGTGATAGGAGAGGGTGTGCGATAGCGTGTAGGCGTGTGGCGGTGGTACATGCTGCTGGCGGCGGGGTACGACCGGCCGACCATGCAAGGGCAGCGGGGTGTGCATCGCGAGAGGAGTACGGCTATGCAAGGGTGGTAGTGTGTACATGCCGGGGGTATAGCCTTGCGTATGCGCGTGCGTTGGGGGTGGTGTCGAACGGTGGGGTTGTGAGGGTCAGACCCTAGACACATGTGTGGTGCATATTGCTCTTAGAATAGTATAAAATGGGGGGCTGTGGTTTGTTTAGAACCAGTGACGGAGTCACTGTGGGGGCAGTCCACTCACCCCCCCCTATATAGCCTTGTATGTATATATGTATATATATATACATGTTTTCGATATAAATATATAAAAACAAATATAAGATGGTAGGGCCGTGTTTTGGTTTACCAGAGGTTGTGTGGTCGAATGGTCGAATCCTATGGCAAGCAAAGGTGTATTTTTAGCTTCTTTAATGACTTTTTTATGGTATATATATATATTAATAATGAGATATGTAATTTATAATTTGTTTTCTATTTGAATTAATTTATCAAATTAATTATGTTCATATTTTGTTATAAATATTTTTATAAAGTTTTGATGTGTTTTATTTATCGCCTATATCCAATAATATTTGTGATTATATTTCTTTGGGAAAATGACATTTTTTCCCCCTATGTTATATGCTTATAGCACTTTTCCCCCTTGTGTTATTAAAGTGGCAGTTTCCCCCCCTCAGTTATTTTAAAAGTGGTAGTTTTCTCCCTTGTAATGTTAAATTGACATTTTTGTCCTTAAAATAACTATTTCATTTATTTTTATTCTCCAATCAATTGTTACTAATATGTATGGAAGATCACGGTTCGATACGAACCTAATCGAACATTGTAGCAATTGAACTTAAATAGTATAGACGATTACGGTTACGATTCAGAACCGAAAAAATAAAATAAAATAATTGTTAAATTTAGGCTATTTTTAAATAAGAAATAAAATTATAAAAATAAATACGTAGTAAATAAATACATAAGTTTTGATTGGCGGTTTGAAATTGAAATTGGAACCGAACCGTACCGATTTATCAAAATAAGTGTTTGATTATTTTCACTATATATGACTGTAGTTAAGTTCCGGTTCACGGTTCAAAAATTATTTAATTTAAAATTTTTCGATTCTGAATCGTAACCAGAACCGTCCATACTATTTCGATATGATTGCTACAGTGTTTGG
>CM008343.1:9828076-9839223 GCA_002525835.2 Ipomoea batatas | reverse complement strand
CCCCCCCCCCCCCCCCCCCCCCCCCCCCCCCCCCCCCCCCCCCCCCCCCAAGTGCCATTTTCCCTATTTCTTTTAAGTATTTCTTCCTTTTTTTTTTAAACTATCTATTTTATTCTAATATTTCGCCCCACCGGGAACAAATTCCTGGATACGTCCCTGTTTAGAACACCATTGAAGACACAATTTCCTCCCTGGTCAGGTGGTCTGGGTCTTCTCCTCCTTGCTAATGTGCATGGGTTCAAATCTTGTTGGTATTGTATTTAGTTATATTTTATTTATTAGTTCCATAGCTTGTTTATTTATTTATTTATTATTCGAGCCTCCATTTTGGGTCAATATCTTGAGCTTTGTATATGCTATTTTAGGCCTAGTACCCTAGGTAATAAAGCTGCTTTATTCCGAACCTCGTTATGTACTCTGTACCCGGTTTATGGTGGACCCGCTCGCAATAAAACCATCATTGGCACCGTCTGTGGGGACGCTATGAAAAGTATGCGTTCCTAGTTTCTACCCATTGTTAGCAGCATAGAAGAGTCACCAATCTTGAATACTCTAGCTAGGAAGATGGTTTTTAAGTAAACCTCGATTTCACCATTAAACTTGGGAGTGTTTCAAGAAGTAGAGTGTTGATCATGTAGGCTAGTTAAGTGCTACTTGATCATCACCTGTAATGAGTTTGACTTTAACATGCTGTTAAAAATCATGTGTTCCCAGTTTGTACCCATTCTACCCTTTCCTTTTACACAATAAAACTTGAGATACGCCAAAATGGCCAAGTCACAAAGTGAATATTCGTTATTCCCGCAAAAATGTCTTAGATGGAAAAGCATGGGTTTGTCTATTTCACCAGGGTCGGTTTTCCACCCAAATAATGTGAGAGGTCCGACTAGCACTATAGCTGTTGGAGGAGATGCTATAGTCGGTGGAACCAACCAAGATCCCCCGAGAGTCGGACCTAGCGTCCAATATTTAGCCCAAGAGATAACTAGCATCATCGGTGAGTGGGCTGCCTATCAGCGGCAAGTGGCGCAGCCCTGCCTATCCCGATAGCCAGCCATTGACCCCAAACACTCTAGCAAATCATCCCTTACCCAACTCAAAACTCCACGAGCTAGGAGGAAGAGAACCCCCAAGGAGGGGCATTAGTGCAAGGGGCTTGATGCCGCAACTAGGGACGAAATGAGGGAACCCATCATAGAGCAATCCCGAACTCGTTCATGAGTAGCCCAACGATGAGAGTATCGTCCATTCTCCGTTCCCCGATGATTAAGGGCCCACAGGCTAGGTAGGCGACACTGGACCGAATAACAACACCTTGGTAGGCTTGCAAACCGTCCGGGGAGGTAAGAAAAATATTTCTATGTAAAAAGAAAAATTTATTAATAAGTGAGTTTGATCGACACAAAGTGGTGTGCCAAACTGAGGGGATTAGCGGCGATGGCCGAAGAAACCTGGACTGTTGAAACCGTTCACTCATACGACGCCGTACTATATGTGAGATTGGGAGATGCCATTAAACAAATGAGACTATCGCTATCTGATACCATATGAGGTTTTAGGATTGAAGAGATTCTATATATTAACACAACAATAATACAAAGCATACACCGTATATAAGGTACACAAGAATATCAACAGTAAAAGAGTTACACACTATATGGGACTCCTAGAGTCCTAATAACAAGATAGTGTAAAAAAAGACGATGAACAATGTAGTAAATATAATTAATTAATGAATTTGAAGGTAAGGAATCTTTACATTATCGAATTAAAGGCAATATAACTAATGAACTTATATCTCTTTTTTAATTTTTTTGATAATGAATTTTTTTTTTGAATAAATGCACTGTAGACATCTAATTCTAAATTAAAGAAATGCATATGTATTATTTTTTGTTTTAGTTACTAATTTATTTAATTTAATAAGAGTAATAGAGTGATGTACTTACTTTTCATCCACAACAATGAAGTCATTGACTTTTTGATTTTCATTCGTTATTGAGACAAATTATTTTGAGAGTTTGTCAATGACAATTGCTACAATTGTTGTCAATAGAGGATGAAGATAAAAAAATTCAAAATATGTGGTTACAATAGATATTGTTATAATGATATAGTAAAAATTAACCTACAAATTTCTTTAGAAATTTGCATGCATTGATAAAATTCTGAAAATGATGTGTAAACTTGTTTAATTAGAGCTAGTGGAGTGTCAACATTGTCAATTTTTTGGACAATGATCTTACCGTTTAGAGTCCATGTGTAGTTGTATCCGATAAATAAATAATAATATACTCCGTAATATTTATAAAGTAATGTACAAATGTACAATTGTACAATTATAGAAATATTGACAAAGGGACGAATGAAATTCGTGCCTGAAACGCTCTCTGAGATGGTGACGCCGACGGCACAAAGAAATCTAAACGAGGAAGCGAACTAGAGGAGAGGGTAGGGTTCAAACCAGACGATGAATTGGTACAAGAAACCCCACTATCGGCTGGGTTAAAGTCGCCGGAATCTGCATAGTGGCGAACCCCTGCGGTGACGCCAAGCCATGCATAGCAACAAGAAAGGCCCTAGGAGCCCCCTGTGGAGGAGATTGTTTCGGATGAAGAAGCTATGAATGAGGACGAGGTGGATCCGATGTGCCCGGTAGTACCGGTGACCAGAGGGGAGAAGGAGAGACTCCGTCGTCCGTGGAGAAGATCTCTCATCATCAAAGTTCTTGGACGAAGGGTGAGCTATTCATACCTGCGACAGAGACTTCTCAAAATGTGGAAGCTAGAGGCTACATTCGAACTGATTACGCTCGATTCTGATTTCTTCTTGGCCAAATTCGAATTACTCCAGGACTACGACTTCGCAAAATTCGAAGGTCCATCGATGATCTTAGACCATTACCTGGTCGTCCAAGAGTGGAAACCTAATTTTGACCCAAGAGATGCTAAAACAGCCAAGTTACTTGCCTGGGTAAGGTTTCTAGCCCTTCCAGTAGAATATTTTGATGATGACTTTCTAGTAAAGATTGGAAGAAATGTAGGTAGACCCATTAGAGTAGATAACACAACGAGTTTGGTCTCCAAGGGAAGCTTTGCGAGAATTTGTGTTGAGATTGACATATTAAAACCCCTAATATCGAAATTCACTCTTGAATAAAAGTCCTGGACGATTGTGTATGAAGGGTTGCATCTAGTATGCTTTAGCTATGGGGTGTATGGCCATAGGGCAAAGCAGTGTGGAAAGGGGATACCAGAGACATCGAAGGTACCTGTGGAGGATGCAGACTAGGGACAAAATAGAGGGACTCGAGCAGAGACACGAAATGTGGTTGCAAGCCAATCCCAGTTTGCAGCTCATCATCTCAAAGGCAATTTTGGAGCATGGATGTTGGTATCCAGAAAAGCAAGAAGAGGCAGAGGTAGATGTGGTGCCCGTCCATCCGCTGGCCACCAGTCGACTAGAACTGTTCTACGCACACCAAGATTCCCATAAGGAGGGATCCAAACGCATTCCCGTTATGCAGCACTTGAAGGGCTAAAAGGGGAGGAACATATTCCACCACAGGAAGGACCAGAGGACGAGACATCAGTACACATCATAAATGAGTCCCTTCCTAGGATAAGGAAGAATTATCAATGGAATCAGCCACTACGAACCCACCACTCTAAAGACCACCAGTTTGCCAATATTCCTCCGAACCAGCAGAGATATTACGTCCTACCCCATTGAGGAGGACAAAGTTTGAGGGGTGGAAGAGGTGGGGGGCCAAGACAAGCTGCGGCCGAAACTGAACACACGGTAGTACGAGGTTACAATAGTGGGAGGAGGGTTGTCAGCACAGTTGTAGGTCAGGGAGCACAGTTGTAGGTCAGGGAGCCGAGCATCTGGAGGGCTCACAGCTCGTGCCAGACAACACTCTGCTGGGCGATCCCCCCAACGTTCCTAGAATATTTGCCAATCCTGCTGAACCTCATGACGAAATGATGGAGGATTTGGAGAATGTTGTTGGTCGCATTGACCCGGGGGTTCTGGCCAATCACGCTCTTGAGCGTTGTTTGTTTGGGTTTTTCTCGTTTTTATGATTTGTCTTACATGGAACTGTCAGGGTGCGGCATCAAATTCTTTCAGCCGAACCCTGAAAAATTATATTCGAATTTATAACTCGTCTATTGTTTGTCTTTTAGAACCCAAAGTATCTGGGGAACAGGCTAATAGGATTTGCTCCAGCTACGGCTTTGAGGATTGGGTTCGTGTGGAAGTAGTGGGCTTCTCGGGTGGCATTTGGATCCACAGGAACCATAATGTTAATGTTAATGTGATAAGCACTCACCCTCAGTTTGTTAACTTGCAGGTTGATGATAGGAGATCACCACATTGGTTACTCACGATTGTGTATGGCAGCCCTAATATGTCGCTACGCAGGAGACTATTTGCAGACTTAACACTGCAATATGTTGGTTCCCAAAATAAATGGTTAGTAATGGGTAATTTTGAACTCAGTGATAGGCTCTAACGAAGTAAGCAACCCAGAAGCTTTTAACCAAACTAGATGTGCAGAGTTTAATGAATGGATCTTTTGGGAGGGGCTGATGGACTTGAGCTACTTAGGGGTCAAAATTTACCGGGACTAGAGGGGAGAACACTCAATCATACAAAGCGGCGCAACTGGATTGGGCACTTGGAAACGCGGATTGGATGCTCAGATTCCCAGATGCCACATTAGAGCACATCCCCATGGTTGCCTCTGATCATACTCCCTTGCTGCTTAATACTAACCCAGGAGCCATTGGTGGAAGTAGGAGGAAATTTAGGTTTAACATGGCATGGACAACTCATCAAAATTTTGTGGAGCAAGTCCAGGATATATGGGAACCAGAAGGAGATTTGGGGCTGAACACCCAGCGGCTAGCTGAAGCTCTCATTGACTGGAATATAAGAACATTTGTGAATATATTTCATAGGAAAAAAGGATTGCTTGCTAGGATTGGAGGGATCCAACGCTGCCTTGCTCACCGCAGAGGACCAAGTCTCATAAAATTGGAAAAGAAATTAAGATTGGAACTAGAGAATACACTACATCAAGAAGAGCTGCTGAAGATGCTTTGTTTTGTGTAGGGGTGAATCGTTAAAAGATGTGTGTGTGTTAAAATGGAAAGTCAATGACTCCCCGAGTGTCGGTCTCGAAGGAAGGATATCGAGGTGTGTCAAGTGTTGGAGCGTTCACGTGATTGAGTCATGCAATAGATTTGAGAGTGGTGAATGACGATTTGGGAGTGAAAAAGGTTCATAAGGTTTGTGAGAGAAAAAGGGTATAAATAAGTAAGATTGAAATGTATGTAAAGAGGTAGGGATTGGATAGTGCTCATCTATGTTTCATCCTAGTGTGTCTAAGGTAATGGATACACAAAGCAAAGATGTTGGCTATTCAAGAGTGTGTGTTCTTAATCCTCTTCCACCTTTGTGTACTAAGGCTTCTTGGACTTAGGAATGCCTTCAAGCATCCAAAGTTCTAAGAGACATTTTATCAAACACTTTAGCTACACACTTTCCTACTATTCTTAAGAAGTCCATAGGATCTATGATTGTTACAAAGCTTCAATCCTAACTCTAATAAAAGACATGAAAGAGTCAAGAGCTCAATCTCTCATCTAGATTGGCCAAATTCAAACAAGATATCATCAAAACAACAATTAATAGATGAGAATAGATAATCCAACAATCCAAGCATTTAGATCCAAAATAAGATATAAGATCATCACACTAGCAACATATCTTCACACAATCCAAATCCCTAGATTAAACTAGCCACTCATGATAAGAAATTCAAGACAATAGCTAATTCAATCCAAGAACAAAATAGTAAAATAGATTAAGATGTAATAGAAATCACCTAGAGTTGAAGTGATCCTTCAATCCAAGCTTGTTGTCTTGCTACAAGGAGAATTATCTAAACTATTCTAAGAAATGAAAAATATGGAAAAACTCTCTAAAATGATCCTAGAAATTATCTAAAGTGTACCCCCCTTTTGAAATTCTATCAAGGGGGTTTAAATAGTCTCCGAAATGTAGCCCTAAGAGAAATTTCGCGTAGTATCATCTCCACGCCCCTCCACACGCGTGTGGCCGTGCGTGGATGGCTACTAGAACGTGGCCACGCGCACCACCACGCGTGTGGAGGTCCTTTTGGGTCCTTTGGGGCTCTGAACTTGCCTGGTTCGTTCCTTAAGCTCGGTTTTCGTTCTTATTGGTTCCCGGGACTCTTGTATCATCTCAATTTATGCTAAAGGTAGCTTTGCGCGCGGATAGTGAATTTAAAACATATTTGATCACAAATTTATCATGTAAGGATACTAAAAACGTTGCAAAGCACCCTAATATGTACTCAAATAATGGGTATCTTGGGAGCTTATCAGCTGATATGGTACCAACAGTCGCGAGAAGAATGGACCACAGTCGCGAGAAGAGTGGTTCCCGGCGCTCAGTGACGAAGAGTGGCGAAGACTAAACTGCCCATTTGCAGCTGAGGAAATTAAGCAGGCACTGTTTGAAATGGAACATTGCAAGGCACCAGGGCCAGATGGTTTTAGTGCGGTCTTCTACCAGAAAACATGGGGCATAGTGGGGAATTCGCTAATAAATTTTGCCATGAAATTCTTTAATGATGGGATTCTACCGGGGGGTGCAATGACACGCTAATCTGCCTCATCCCCAAAGTTCCAAATCTAGAAACGGTGAATCATCTTCGACTAATAAGCCTATGCAACGTCTCATATAAGTTGTTGACAAAGGTCATGGCATCTAGGTTCAAAGAAGGCCTTAAGAAATTAATTGGTCCATATCAGTCAAGCTTCATTCCTAAGCGACAAATATCGGATAACATTCTTATTTTTCAAGAGCTATTACACTCAATGAGGAGCAAGCAGGGGGCTGTAGGTTGGATGGTATGGAAGATAGACTTGGAAAAAACATACGATAGGCTGTCATGGAAGTTCATCAACGACACACTAGGAGATGCGGGATTTAATGAATCTTGGAGAAGAAATATCATGTCTTGTATATCCTCTTCAAGGCTTGCAGTGACATGGAATGGTCTCCATTCTGAATGGTTCAAACCGAGCCGTGGAATTAGACAGGGAGACCCCGTCTCACCTCTTTTATTTGTATTATGCATCGAAATACTCAGTCACATTATATGTGAACCTAATTCAAATGGTGATTGGAAAGGGATCAAAATCACTAGATCAGACAAGGCCCCACCCTAACTCATTTACTTTTTGCAGATGACATGGTGTTGTTTGGAGAAGCCACAACAGCGCAGGCTGCAGAGATGAAGAGGTGCCTAGAAAATTTTTGTACGAGATCTGGACAGAGGGTCAATTTTAGCAAATCAAGCATCTTCTTTTCTAAAAACACCCCACTTCATGTCCAGCAGGAGATAGCAACCTTGACTGGGATTTTTATGGTCTCAAATTTAGGAAAGTACCTAGGAATCCCTTCAATACATAGCAGACTAAAGAACGAATCATTTTCAGGCATCATTGAGAGAATGCAGAACAGATTGGCAGGGTGGATATCCAAGACACTATCTTTGGCAGGTAGACAAGTATTGGCACAATTAGTGCTCTCATCAATCCCATTTTACATGATGCAAACTACCTTAATACCTGCATGAGTGATTACAAACATGGAGAAGTTAATCAGAAGTTTCTTATGGGGTAACACTGAAGGGGAGAAAAGGTGTCACTTGGTTAGCTGGGATATAGTGACTAGAAGTAAAGAAAATGGCAGATTAGGGATTTGAAAACTCGCTGAAATGAATAGAGCGTTCCTTGCGAAATTGGGCTAGCGACTAATGCTCGAAGAAGATAGTCTCTGGATACAACTGTTCAAAGCGAAGTATGCGATTTAGTCAGCAGATTGCTCTCAGTGGCGGCCGAAAAGCTCCATGTCCAATGCATGGCGGGGTATCCTCAACGTTGTTCCCATCATCCAACAAGGTGTCAGAAAGCTAGTAAGGAACGAAAGAAATACCTCGTTCGGGAAGGATAACTGGTTAGGTGATGTCCCATTGTTAGAGCGAGCCATGTCTCCGATTCCCATACAAGACATTGATAAATCAGTGGCCGATTACTAGGATGCAGGATGGAAGTGGAATAGATTTGAGGACCTGCTACCGGTTGAGTGTCTAAGCAAAGTAGCAGCAGTATTAGTTTCGGAAGCAGCTGGGGAGAAAGACATGATGGGATGGAAGGAAGACTCAAGTGGTTTCTTCTCCGTGAGCTCAGCCTACAATATCGCGGCAAATGACAATGTGTCAATAGTAGAAGCAGCAAAGTGGAATAACATTTGGAAGCTTAAAATTCCAAACCGAATCAAGACTTTTATCTGGTTAGTTAGGCATGGAAAAATCCTTACCAACAACAGTAGACGAAGCAGAGGTCTGACAGATGACGATAGGTGCTGGAATTACCCAAATGAGGTTGAAGATATGGATCATGTACTGCGAAAGTGCCCCAGAGCTACGGAAATATGGTCAACAGTGCTATCAAACCATTACGTGGCCTATTTGTCACGCCCTCTACTAGAATGGTTAGACGATGGTATCTCATTTAAGAGGACTGGAAGCACACCAGGAAACGATAGTTGCCTGTTCGCCATCATGTTATGGTGGATCTGGAAATGGCGCAACGAAGCCATATTTAACAACAAGACAATCCCCATGCAGACTAGAGTAAACTAGATTATGACTCAGTGGGCTGAGGTTAATATTGCATTTTCTAGAGCCGAGAACCAACAGCATCGAGATATCACAAGAAACTGGAAGAAACTGTGTTGGGTTAAACCTCGTGGAGAATTTATGAAAATGAACATAGATGGCTCTGTTGATCTTTCTACTAACAGAGCGGGTTGTGGAGGCGTTTTAAGAGATTGCAAAGGGGAATGGAAAGGAGGGTTTGTGAGTAACATTGGGTCCTGCTCTCCTATCCAAGCTGAGGCATGGGCTCTGTTAAGCGGTATACAGGTTGCAAAGCGGATGGGGTGCAAAAAGGTCATCTTCGAAAGTGACTCGCAAGAAATTGTGGACAACATCAACAGGGACAACACCCTGCACCCAATAGCGCATAATATATTAACGGCCTGTAAGAGGGAATTGGGTGGATTCGAGGCATGACAGGTACTCTAGGTAGCACGGGAACAAAATGGCCCTGCGGATAAGCTGGCAGCATGATGCATTCTGGGGACGTGGTTATGTTCGTAGAAACATATCAGCATAGAAGCTGTAATCTGGGAAATTGCAGTAAAGAAAGAATATATTTCATTACCATATTATAGTTTAGAAAGTTGTTAGTTTATTACTATATCATAGTTTAGAAAGTTTTAGAAAGTTTCCTAACTTAGTTTTAGTAATTTCAGTTTTGGATTCCTTGTACTGCCCTATATAAGGGAGTATCAATTTCAATATCAGTAAGCAAAGTTTTAATCCCAAATCAAAGGGCTAGGGAGTTCTGGGACTCAAGAAAACCCAGCTTATCCTTTTTCCACAATTGTTCCTTCCTTTTTCTGCAATTCCATTAAGCATGTGACGTAGAACCCATAACTCAAGAAAACCCATAACATTTGCCGGCAACGGAACCAATGTTATGTCCTTAACGTCACGGGCAAGAAATCATAAGGAAAAAGAAAGAAAGAATAATAGTTGTGAAAGGAAAAGAAGAAGACACTAGTTTTTGCTTGAGACCCAAAACTCCCTTAGACCCTTTTTGGGATTAAATTTCTGGCTCCCTTTCATTAGAATTGGTTCCCCTTTTTATAGGGTAAAATACAACTCATAGAATGGCTAAATAAGCCAAGTAATTTGCTGAATCTTCCAACTACCTAAATTAATTCAAAGACTAAGAATAATAAGTTAAATAACTATTTAGTAATTTCTAAATAACTACTTATTAGTTTCTACTTTCTAAATAATTATCTATTAGTTTCTAAATAACTATTTAGTAATTTATTAATATCTAAACTATGTAATATAATAAAATAAGACTTCCTCAGCATGTATCAGTACACCCCTCCTGGACATCAAGCTCGTCCGCGAGCTTGATAACTTTGTGCATCACGTAGTCAACACTTCCCACGATCAAATACCTCACCAAAAGAATTGCAAACGCAAAAGCTACAGTTGGCAGTATATATTGCTGGGAAGCAAGATTAGTTGTGAAATTTAAAGGCATCAGACTAGAAGGGGTGACTGAAGAGGTCTGCATAAGAGCTTGGGCTGGATAAGCCATTGGAAAATCACATGTCCTTGAATGAGGGCTAGTCATGGGTGGAATGGGGTATGGTGGAGCATAATGACAGTTGCTTGCTGCTGCATCTCCAACACATTGTGACTGAAGAATAGCAGGATCATGTGGTATTGCCTCCTCCACTTGAGACTTCACTTGTAGATCCTCAATTTCTGTGAAATCGACAATATTCTCTGTTGAGTCGATATGAGGCTGATCATCAAAAACATTGGCCTGCGTTGGTGCTGTCTCCCCATGTGGGTGATCAACAATGATTGTGAATGATGAATCATCCACGTTGAGTGATGTAACATTGCCATCAGTTTCCTGAATTCCTAAGGAAGTAGGCATATTGATTTTGGGTGTTTGGACATTGAGGAATTTTGTAATACATTGCTTTAGGTCATTGGGACATTCACCCAATTCTCCAAGGCGACGTTTGCCTAGCTCTTTTACTAAGAGTTTCAACTCACTCACTGATTCTTTGAGAGCTTCAAACTCAGACCGAGTGACGCCCAATTTCCCGGCAACGGAACCAATGTTATGTGCTCCCGTCATGGGCAAGAAATCATAAGGAAAAAGAAAGAAAGAATAATAGTTGTGAAAGGAAAAGAAGAAGACACTGGTTTTTGCTTGAGACCCAAAACTCCCTTAGACCCTTTTTGGGATTGAATTTCTGGCTCCCTTTCATTAGAATTGGTTCCCCTTTTTATAGGGTAAAATACAACTCATAGAATGACTAAATAAGCTAAGTAATCTGCTGAATCTTCCAATTTACTTCTAATTAATTAAACTGCCTAAATTAATTCAAAGACTAAGAATAATAAGTTAAATAGTAATTTCTAAATAACTACTTATTAGTTT
>CM008343.1:9804203-9827889 GCA_002525835.2 Ipomoea batatas | reverse complement strand
CAGATCCTGTAGTGGTGCGTCCTTATCGCTATCCACAAATTCTTAAGGATGAAATTGAGAAGCAATGCAAGGACATGTTGAAAAATGGAATAATTCGGCCAAGCAGGTCTCCTTTTTCATCCCCTGTGCTTTTGGTGACTAAGCAAGATGGCTCTTGGAGATTTTGCGTCGATTACCGGGAATTAAATAACCACACCATCAAGGACAAGTTTCCTATTCCAGTGATAGATGAGTTATTGGATGAACTGCATGGGTCAAAATTCTTCACCAAACTTGATCTCCGGTCAGGGTACCACCAGATTCGAATGCATCCAGATGATGTGGAAAAGACCGCCTTCCGAACCCATCATGGTCACTTTGAGTTTCTGGTAATGCCTTTTGGGCTTACTAATGCCCCTTCGACCTTCCAGTCCTTAATGAATGAGGTCTTCGGTCCCTTCTTACGAAAGTTTGTATTAGTTTTTTTTTATGATATTCTCATATATAGTGCTACATGGGTTGAGCACTTGCAACATATTCAAATGGTTCTCTCATGCTTGCAGCAGCACAACTTATTTCTCAAAAGGTCAAAGTGTGTCTTCAGGGAGGACCATGTTCGTTATCTAGGGCATATCATCCATGACCATGGTGTATCTGTTGATGTTGACAAAGTTCAAGCAGTGGCAGATTGGCCAACTCCAACTTCACCAACAGGCCTTCGAGGTTTCCTCGGGTTAGCAGGTTTCTACTACCGATTCATTAAAGGTTATAGAGTTCTGGCAGCACCTTTAACGAATCTGCTATGCAAGAACGCATTTGATTGGTCCCAAGAAGCTGCATAGGCTTTTGAGGAGTTAAAATGTGCATTGACAACAACACCAGTATTAAGCTTACCAGATTTCTCACTCCCATTTGTTGTAGAGTGTGATGCTTCAGACAGTGGCATTGGGGCTGTGTTACAACAAGGTCTGCATCCAATAGCATTTTTCAGTAAGAAGTTGGCAGATCGTCACTTGAAGCTTCCAGCTTATGAAAGAGAACTGATCGGCTTATCGCAGGCAGTCCGGAATTGGAGGCATTATCTCTGGGGGCGGAAGTTTTTAATTAGAACAGATCATTACAGCTTGAGTTTCCTTCTGCAGCAACGACTTACAACTTCCCCACAACAGCACTGGATGAGCAAATTATTGGGCTATGACTTTACTGTCGAATATAAGCCGGGAAGTTGAATGTAGTAGCAGATGCCTTATCACGGAGAAACCAGGATACAGCAGAGTGTTTCACAATATCCTTGTTGCGTTCAAAGTTATTAGATGATATTAAAATTGTTGTACGCGACTCAGAGGAGTACAAGCCGTTCATCCAAAACTGTGACCATCAGAAGGAGGAAATGTGGTTCTTGAAAGAAGGATTGGTTTTTTATAGAGGGAAAATCTTTATTCCCCCACACTCAAACCTCCCTTTGCGAATTTTGCAGGAAATCCAAAGCTCCAACCATGAAGGGGTGCAGAAAACGATCCACCGTGTCCGCAGAGACTTTTATATCCCGGGGTTGAATAAAATGGTCCGCGAATTCGTTTCTAATTGCTCCACCTGCCAGTAACAAAAATAGGAAAATCTCCGACCCGCGGGGCTGCTCCAACCACTCCCAATCCCTCACCAAATATGGGATGATATCTCACTTGATTTTGTGGAGGGGCTGCCAAAGGCTGGGGGCAAATCAGTGCTCTTTGTGGTCGTAGATCGCTTCTCTAAATATGCCCACTTCATGGCTTTACAACATCCATATTCAGCTCTTACTGTGGCACACACATTATATGCCAATGTCTTCAAATTACACGGCTTACCAGAGTCAATTGTTGTGATAGGGACAGAACCTTTACAGGAAGTTTTTGGAAGGAATTGTTCACACTCAGCAAGACGGAGCTTAACTTCTCTTCAGCATACCACCCACAATCGGATGGTCAAACGGAAGTAGTTAATAGAACTATCGAAATGTACCTACGTTGTTTGGTGGGAGAGCACCCTCGGCAATGGGTTCAATTGCTTCCGTGGGTGGAGTATTGTTACAATACTTCCTTCCACTCTACTCTTCGTACAACCCCGTTCCAAGTGGTGTATGGCAGACCACCTCCTCGTTTGTTATCATATGAACCGGGAGTTTCTAAAATAGATGTAGTGGATGATGCTTTGCAGAGCAGAGATGAGATCCTCAAGGATGCGAGACACCATCTCCAACTTGCACAGTCTAGAATGGAACAAACATATAATAGACTGCACCGGGAAGTAACCTTTGAGCCAGGACAATGGGTTTGGGTGAAGCTGCAACCATATCGCCAACGCTCCATTGCCAATAAGAAAATGAATAAGCTTTCACCTCGCTTTTATGGCCCCTTTCAAGTGGTACGCCGAATAGGGCAAGTAGCATATCAACTGGACCTCCCACTAGATTCACGTATTCATGATGTTTTCCACGTCTCTGTCCTAAAAGAGTTCAAAGGTGCACTGCCAACAGTAGTTTGTCATCTACCCCCATCTGATGAAGGTCATCTGATACTTCAGCCCGCAGCCATCCTCCAAAGTTGAGTCAATAGGGGTAGCCGTGAGGTTCTCATACAATGGCAAGGGATGTTGGAAGAAGATGCAACATGGGAGCAGTTAACAGATTTTCAGAGCCGATACCCGAACTTCAAGCTTGAGGACAAGCTTGTTGTCCCGGAGGGGAGTGATGATGCATTCTGGGGGCGTGGTTATGTTCGTAGAAAATGATCAGCATAGAAGCTGTAATCTGGGAAATTGCAGTAAAGAAGGAATCTATTTCATTACCATATTATAGTTTAGAAAGTTGTTAGTTTATTACTATATCATAGTTTAGAAAGTTTTAGAAAGTTTCCTAACTTAGTTTTAGTAATTTCAATTTTGGATTCCTTGTACTGCCCTATATAAGGGAGTATCAATTTCAATATCAGGAAGGAAAGTTTTAGTCCCAAATCAAAGTGCTAGGGAGTTCTGGGACTCAAGAAAACCCAACTTATCCTTTTTCCACAATTGTTCCTTTCTTCCCATTCCCTTTTTCTGCAATTCCATTAAGCCTGTGACGTAGAACCCATAACATTCTGTATTCCATGTTTATGCAAGTAGGATATGCATCCATAGTTCAAATGATATTGATGAAGCTAACAAAGGTGTATTCATATGGGAGGGAAAAGTATCCTAGGAACATATGCAAAGTAGTACAGAATAAAAGCAGTACACCAAAATAAAGCCATGGCATTTTACCTGTGAAACTCAACATAGCATGTGAAACAATGCCTAGTCTGGTTTGTTGTAGGGGATCGAAAATCAGATGGAGCAGTCTTCAGTTCAATATGGGAGAAAGATTAACCAAAAGACGTCAACCTACAAAAGGTCAATAGTTGAAAATATTAAGAGAATTTGGAGCAGCTTATTTTTTCCTAAGACACAAATTCATAAATAATTGGAATAAATGAAATGCCATGTTAAAAGTCTTCGAACCAGTTTGGATAAACTTACGTAAGTCATAGATGAGCATACATGATTCTACTAGAAATAAACAGAGTACTAATCTTCACAGGGCCCAGTTCACTATGACACTATCTAAGCTGAAAGTATTTAGAAGGCAAAGATTTCAAATTCAATAATAATTTAACCAATTTCTTAAATTCATAGAAGTATGAAGAGTGGTAACAAAAGCATATGTAGAGTAGTTTATAAGGTAAAGCATTTCCACATTTCATAGATGCGTTATAAATAGAAAGTTATCCCCATTAAAAAAGGCAAATGCTGCAATATAGCATAAATTATTTTTCCTTGAATGACAAAAGGCAACAAGCAATATATCAACAACACCCCTTATTAAATGGAGGATCATGTGATCAGTTTCAAATTCAATAAAAACACACAGTGAAATCTAGGTCATCACAATCCTAGGTACTTAATGAGGAAAAAGAAAACCTTAGAAACTAAAGAATCACACAGTAGCACATAACAGAGGAAATAAGCTATTAAAATCTAACCTTTCACTTCTTGCATACTGCCAGCATCATAGAGAGTAGCACATAACACTTGGTTGTTAGCCCAAATCACATTAACAAAGATATACTTTGACAATTATTTTTTGTTTATTGGACATTTTTTTTTGCAACAATGACTAGTATATACATAATACACAATTAATCTAATTTAAGCATATAATTCAAGAGCAAAGATTCAAACTACTTACTTGTTTTTACAAGAAAAGCATTGAAATACAGCCGGATAGAGCCAATTCCTTACCTTGTAACAATCATATCAATGCTGAAGAACTCAAAAGCCAAGCTTGGACTATTCTCTCTCCACACAAGGGTGCACAAATCTGAATTCATAACCAATAAAGATTTCAATGTTATATTACCTCTACTTAAAATATCTTGCTTGAAGTTTACCATAACACTAACAAGTGAAAATCAATAGGACATTTTAACCACAACTCTAATAAAATCACCCTAATAGGATATCTTCAAAATCAATATTTCATAGGTAAGTCTATTTACTTCTTTTCCAGCAACCATGTCTATTTACTTCTTTTCCAGCAACCATGTAGCACAATAAAGTTGCTGTATAAATATACTTTAATTCACTTCAAAAACATTTTCATTTGAGTAACTAAAAGTGATATATTTTGTAGTTATCAGCATCCAGTTCATGAAACTTCTTTGCTCAATGGAAGGAAGACCAATGTTGGCATCATTGAGAAAGTGTTTTTCTCATTTGCCAATAGAACTTAAAGTGAAATATTTAAAACTAAACACATGATGGGCAAAAAATAAAGAGCCCTAGTGCACAATGATAAAATTTTCTATTTAGACTTCCTCCCTAGATTCTCTCAGCAATCAGACCCAACCAAAAGTTTTGCAGATGGAACAACAAGGGCATCAAACACGTTCTGATCACAACCTTTAAGCAACTAAAACCCAGTTTATCTACTGAAAATTCCAGTACAACCCAACAAACACCAAAGCAAAAACAATCCACGAATGGGACTTTTTTACATCAAAACAGCACGATTTACATGTACAAACATGATGAGACCTAAAATCTCGAAAGGTACTTTGGTTTGACCGTACCAAGGGCTTCCACTCCTACCTTTGGCTAAATGCATCTTTCACTAGTTTGGGATTCGTCAAGAGATTAAAACTCTAAATTAGGTCAACAGATTAAAACAACCAAAAAAAACATTGCTTACTGAAGTCGATGGTGCCGGTGGGTTATTGCCGTTGGAGTGCGACTGTCGATGGAGTGCGTCGGTGGGTCCTGCGTTGCTGCCGGTGCCGGAGGCGTGAAAGAGGAAGGCCGATTGGGAGATTGAAGGAGGAAGGCAAAATTTTGGGGCAAAATCTGAGAATGGGAGATTAGGGAGTGAAGGAGGGAGAAGTGAACGATGGGCGAAATTTTGGGGCAAAGTATGAGAATGGGAGATTGGGGAGTGAAGGAGGGAAAAGTGAAGAAGTGGAGGGACTGAATATTGGCGAAAATTTGGGCTAGGCGCCAATTTTAATAATTTGGGGTGAAAATTTTGCAGAATTTTTTTTTGTAACATAATAATAATAATAATAATAATAATAATAATAATAATAATAATAATAATAACTTCAAAATAAAATTATTTTAAAATTTAGATATTTATAATTAAAATTAATTTATGATAATGAATTAATGACTATTATTATTATTACAAGTAAATTATATTAAACTTTATGTAATAATAATAATGTAACACCCCGTAATTTCGTTCAAGCCTTTCAATCGTTAATTAATTCCTTGGGCAATTTAATTGTTTTAATTGGGCTAATTCTTTCAATTTAATATATATACACTTATATATATTCTTGAGCCTAATTTGATTATTCTAATCAAGAGCCCAATTAATTGAATTTATTCTTGTAAGGGATTTTTATTCAATTTGGATCCTTACAATATTTGTAATTAAATATTCCTACAAGCCCAATTTATTGATCATACCTTATATAATATATATGTAAAGTTTCTAAGACATTTTATGGGCTTCTTTGTTCTAATTCCTATATCTAATTATAAGGGATAAATTCATTAGCCCAACTACTAGTCTTGAATATATGTAATTAATTCTTGTAGCCATCATATTATATACTTAAGCCCACTTCATATTAATGTCTTACACCCTAAATATTGTATGTATTCTTAGTATATATTTTGAAGATCAAAACCCCTAAAAGTTTTCACTCCTCTTCCTCCCTCTCTCTCTCATTTCACGCCACTTTCACCATATTTGCATCCAAAAATTGATCTTCATTTCACTACAAGTTTTCAAGTCAAGATTGCTCTTTTATGCTTGTCTAGGATTGGGTAAGTGCATCTAGCTAAGAATCCATCTTGCATTTTGTGGTTTTGTTAGTCTTTTTGCATGTTCTTATAAATGTTCTTTTGGGGTTCTTTGGGTAAAAGATGATCATCAAGAAGGTGGGGCTTTGTGAGCTTGCTTAAGGCTTGTTGGAGTAGGAAAAAGCTCTTTGAGGTAACCACTATGTCCATCAAACCTATTTTATTCACTCCTAATCTATATGATGTTCTTGGTGTTGGAAATCCTGAAAATTCCTTGTGATTAGCCTATTTTGTTGGATCTATTTGTTGGATTTCATCTTGATCTTTTGCCTAGTGTTGTATGATCATTGATGGTTTGGATTTCCATGTTTTTGGCCTCTAATTTGGATGAAATGTTGATGTATTTGGTCTGATTTTACTCTCTGGAAACAATTTCTTTGTGTCTGCTTTGCTTTCTGGAATCTGGGGATTGAAGTTGACCTTGCGGAGGTCCTCGGCGGCACAATGTAATCCGCCGGGGAGTTCCGCAAGGCCAAGGCGGAGGGTGTTGCCGGGAGATGGTGTTCCGCTGGGGTGGTCCGCCTCCTTCCTGCGGAGGAGTGCGGCGGAGGACGGTGTTCCGTTGATGTGTTCCGCAAGGTCTCTGGGAATCTGCTCCCAGAGACTGTTTTGTGGTGTTGTTGTCTGTTGTTTCTCCTTTGTTTCTGATCATTGTTGGATTGTTTTGTTGGGTATTTTACCATGTCTTTGGAGTATTTATCCATGCCTTTTGTTGGGTATTTATTACCTTATCTTGGAGATTTATTCATGTCTTTAGTTTCCCTTTTTGTACTCTTGGTCTATTAATTCTTTGATATTCATTACCTGGGAGTTGGCTTGTGTTCATAGTTGAGATGAACACTTTGGTTTGTTGTTTTGGGTTGAGGTTGGAGTATGAGTATGTGATGGTGGTTTGTTGGTATCGTTGGGTGAACTAGTTGTGCTACTATTGTTTGTATTCGGGTTCATTACCCCTGTGATTGGGTTCATTACCCCCGTGATTGGGTTGATTACCCCTGTGATTGGACTACGGTCCCTGTGATTGGGTTTTTACCCCTGTGTACCTGGCTTCTGTTTGGGGTTGGATTCGGTATGATGGTTGGTGTGAGGATTGGGTGGCTGGTGTTGAGATTGCCTTTTGGTTCTTTGGTTGTGAGTCTTTGTTTATTCGGTTGATATCTCATTGTTCTCGGTTATGATTGATTGTTCCTTATGGTTGTGTTCAGTTGGTATTTTGGTTATGGTCGTTATTGTCTTATGCTTTCGTTGTTGGACTTTGGCTTCGTTTGAATGAGTTTTGGTTTATAATTCGTTCAGCTTATTGTTGTTGAGTATCCGTTTTGAACTATCGAACAGTTCGTTGGTGTTTATATTCTATATGGGTGTGTAAACATATTTATAAGCTTATGTATATCTATATCTCCTTGCGGGTGTGAATGGTGGTTGCTTAGCATTCTTTTGCTAATGGTTCTTTGCGTGTTTTCCAGGTATGGAGTAGTCTATGCGAGAGCGCGCTAGAGCTTATCTATCTATGTGGATGCTTAGACTAGTTATTGTGATGTTTAGACTTTGGTTGTTGGGCCTGTGTGCCTTTGAGACATTACTATACTTTTGATTAGTGGTTTGGATACTTTGGATGATTGTGGATTAAGTTTTGAGGATTTTATTCAGTTTACATCTATGACAGCTTAGTTTATTCTTATGCTTAGCCTGTACATCTAGGCTGTGTTTATACCTAGATGTGGCATGACGCCCTTAAGTTTTAAATTCGCTTCCGCTATGTTTGGTTTGTTGGTTGAGATAGGCAACTGTTGTGCTAAGTTTTATCTATCTCAGCCTGTGTGAGGTTGGGGTGTCACAAATAATAATAATAATAATAATAATAATAATAATAATAATAATAATATTCTTATTGGCCATTTTACACGTAACCAGTTAATAGTAAACAACTAATTTACCAAACACATTTTTATAACTAGCTAATACAATAAGCTAATAGCTACTAGCTATACGACTAATTATCTATTAGCTATCAACTAACATTCATTTGTCAAGAGAATCATGCACCATATATGTGAGAGCATGTAGACAAATCTAAACTATTGATCTAATATATTGTAAATTGTGGGTGATATAATATGAAATTTTGTTACGTTAGAATAATGGTTGTAAGGAGTTGAAGTTAGAAAATGATTCTATGTATTTGTATTTGATGTAATAAATACGGGGATGTATAATTATTTGTATGTAGGAAAATTAGTTCCTTTTACGGGTCTACTTGTTGGTTTAAGTCTGTAAGCCCAATTCACGGGACAATGGGTCAGGGGTTACTGAGCTAAATGTTGGAGTATACGGTGAAACCCTTGTTGACACTCTGGTCGTGCACCCGCGTCACACCTGATCCACGCTGAATCATGACCTTTGTTCGAGTAGTGTACTTTTAATGGATTGTTTCGAAGCATCTTAGATCTCAATTTTTCCAAAGGTATGTTAAATTGGTTGTTTATATTAATGGATGGTTTGGATGTTATTATCTAAATTTATCTTCTAGTACTTATCGCGTGGGCTCAATGGTCTAGAGCGAGCAACGGAGTCGGGATCAGGCCTAAAGGTGTTTAAGTAGCAACTTACTAAGCTGAGAATGAGTCTAAGTTTCAGGTAGAGTCGGGTGAGTACCCTCGGGAGGTAAAACACGGTCGGAAAACAATCCTCTCTATGCATAGAGCTGGATCCGATTTGGGCTCAGTACGCATGAGTCGATGACCCCAAGGTATATTCCTATAATAATACATTACGTAGGATAATGAAACTCAATAAAGCTAGGACTCTCAATAGAACTAGGACTATAGAATCATAACAAGAATAAAGGTTTTTAAAGAGTTTACGTTAGAAAATGATTTCATATATCTGTATGAAAAGGGAGGCACGATCTTATTTTTCATAACAAGGATGTTGGAATGGTTGTTACACTATGCTAATTTGGTTGTTTATATTGAACATCACAATATGTCACCATGTGACTAGTAAACTCTTTGTGTCGTAATCGGTTGAAGAAATGCAAGGTTAAAATGGAACAAAAAAAAAGGAAGAATTTTTCCGACAACCTTTACATGATGGTCGATGTTTCCGACCACTCTTGAACAGTGGTCGGAAATACCGACCACCAAGATGGTCAGAAAAGAAGATCACTTCAAACAATATAAACCGTCAAAAACATTTCCGACCACCTTTACTAGGTGGGGTTGTCAGAAATACACTCTAATTTTAAAAATTAAATTTGACGAAAACTTTCCGACCACTATAACACCTAACGGAAAAAAGAAAAACAGTCACTTTTGTGACCATTTTTGGTGGTCGGAAATGAGGTCGGAAAATCGATAATTTCCAGTAGTGTGAGCTTAGATGCTGATCTTTGGTGGGGGTTGTCTTTGCAACAACTTGAAATTGTTTAGCCTCTTTTAATAGCATGTAGTCGATGTAGATGAACTCAGAATTAATCAATATTTTAAAGCCAACGACAATAATTAATTCCATTCAACTACTTCACCTTTAGTGGGGGTTGTCTTTCCTCCCTCCATCCAGCCACACGAGACAGTCGGCACGCTCCGGTGGCCCCGAACGAAAAATGAAAAAAAAAAAGAGAGGAGAAAGATGAAGAAATGAGAAAGAGGGAAAAGAAGAGCATATGGAGACTTACCGGTATCAGTATGAAGTAGGCAAAGGAAGAAGGGAAGGAAGAGAGAAGTTAGAGAGAGAGAGGGAGGTTGGGAAATGAAAGGGGAAGGGGAGTATTTATAGGCAAACAAAAAAAAATTCTATTTTCAGATTGACCGAAGCAGAAAAGCACAATTATACTTTCTCGAGACTTTGTATTCACAAAATCCCAAGAAAGTGGAGGACTGGATGATGGATAATACACTAGGCCTGAGCTAAATAGACTGGCCCAAGAGAGCAATTGGATCAAGAAAGCCCAAGAAGGACCCTCAACACAAAGCTACAGAAGATTTCGATAAGGATTGGACTTAGCACTTGTAATATTAGCAAGATTAGGGCTTATTAGTTATAATGTAACAGGACTCCCAATATAAGGCGGTCCAGGATTCTTATTCCTTGTAGGGCTCTAGGGCAAAAATATGTATAAATAGACCCTCCACACACGGAGAGAGGGATAGGCAATTTTGAGCAATACAATACCTATATTCTCTCGTTATATTTTCCTACATATTTCCTATATTCTCGCTATTCCAACAGGTGGTGTTGACCTGCCTTTGACTACCCAAAAGTCATAAAACCAACAACACCTTGACTACTAGCTCCTTGAACTCATCACATTTGTCAATTGAACCTTTGAGTTGGTGGTTTTGCAATATTTCACTAGGTGGAATGGGTACTAGTTTTTCATTTTCCAAAAGTCATCGTGCACTCTTATATTGTTAGGATTAGGATGCATACTTTGTTTTAGTTGAGCAATTTTCGTCACATAGAATGGTCTCCTTGGAGGGGCGAGCAATGACAATGCACAACATTGATTTCTCTTGCACATGTTTGTCCTTCGTGGCACATGACTTGCATTGTTTGTTTGTTTGTTTTTTTTTTAATGTTTTGTTTTAGTTTTCATGAATTAGTTAGTCTAAGCAAGCATATCAATATATGTGGGAAACACATTGAGGTATAGGTTCATGAATAAATATTTAACTCACGACATTAAGGAAGAGTTTCTTGGCGATACTATCATCCATTATCTACTTGTTGAATACTTCCCTACTCCACTTCTAAATGAAGTCCTAGGTGGATTTGTTGGGTTGTTTCCAGGTGGTAGAGAGACATGAAAAATGTTTCTTCTTTTGTTGGTAGCTGAAGAATCGTGTAGCCAAACAATGAGCTAAATCAATGAAACTTTAAATGTACTTACTCAGTAGGTTTGTAAACCACTCTAGGATAAAATTACCTGAGAACACCATACGATATCTAATGGTCGGCTGACAGGCCAACACAACTGGAAAAACCAAGAATAAAGTATAAAATACTCTTGGTTATCTCTAAAAAACTCTGTATTGCTCTCACTTCGCCCAACTGTCCCCCTTTCAAATGATTCGAATCATCTTTTATACTAGGCACCTGGGCCGTTACATGCTTATTTTCAATTTAATAATACAATTTAACACTCATAAAGCACATTTAATATACTCAATTATGGACCTTCAATCGTGAATGTCCGTTGGCTTTTCGAGATTCCTAGTCTCACAGGTTAAGGATCTTCAGATAAGCCCCTCCACAGGCGACCGACCGAGAGCCTCAAACACTCAACCTTCTTTCAGACTCATCAAGCCATCCCGTCCGAAAGCCTTGATGTCCCAGCCTATCTTCTGACTCGTCCGGCCATCCAGCCGAGAACCTTGATCTCCCAGCATTCCGTCATCCTTATCCGATCCTCCGGCTTGAAAGCCTCAATCTCCTAGCCTTCCTTCAGATCCATCCAGTCATCCAGCCAAGAGTTTTTAGTCCGGCCGCACGCCTCATTCTTTTGGTCTTCCTCATTTTCCTGCCTAGGAGCTCTCGTTCTATTCAATCTTGTTCCTCACAATGATCACTACTCTTGCTCATTCGTTCATACCTGCCTCGTCCGAGTCACTCACCCGGCCGGACTCATATCCCATCATCTAGTCCCTCACTTTCCTAGGTCTAGAGAGGTGCGACCTGGGAAAGTATATGCTCTGACAACCAGATCCGTATCTCCTTTACATCTGATAGACGCCAAAAGTACCTATTTTTCTATAACTTGTTAAGTTGTTTTCTTGTTTAAATTAAGCCTTAAAGAGTGCAATTACGTGTTTTTGTGCTATTTTACTAACAAATTGCAAATGAGTCTTGTGTGGAGTGTTTTGAAGAATGCTACAGGAATGAAGGCTGAAATCAACCAAAAGGGAGCATAAAACCATTCAAAGGAAGAATCAATCCACATGGGAACATACAAAGACCAAACCGGAAACAACAAAAGGAAACGAAATGAAGAATCCACACCCACGAGCCTCACACGCGTGTGAGCTGGTGTGGAATCATTCTAGAGAGCTCCCACGCCAGTCCACACGCGTGTGGCAAACGTGGGGCAGCACCAGAAAACCTTCGCGATGTTTTAGTATTTAAGGGGCATTTCAGCTAGGTTTAGAGAGTCTTTTTCACAATTTCCATTCTACACTTTTAGGTTAGGTTTAGATAGGATTAGGGAAGAGGAGAAGCTCTTGGGGGAGAAGAGAACTAGATCTCCATAGCCTTGAAGATCTTTGGGTAACTTCTTACATTAAAGATTGATTCTCTCTTTGGCTTCCTCTTACTTTTCCTTGTTCCTTGAAGTTGTTTGCTTTATATATTGCTCTTGTAGATATGTTTTCCTATTTTGATGCTTTGATGATATTGAAGCCTATGAGAGGCTAATCCCTAGGATAGGGGCTAGATTGAATGGATGATTGGTGTTTATGATCTTAATTGATAATGAGTTTGATTTCTTTGGGGAATGTTGAATCTGTGTGTATGTTTTTGTATGATCTTGTTGGATCGAGGGCCCCGATCTCTCCAAGAGTATAGGATCATTCCTTTGGCGAGATATCGCAAAGAGATGTAGCCCACTACTCACATCTCCCGCTCTCAATCTGAGAAGATGAGATCCGGAGGGAACTTGTAGACAAGGTGTTTGATAAAATTCCCCAACCGACTGAGGATTGGGAGCTTGAGTGTGACGCCACTCAAGACTATGTGTCGAGCTCCTTCAATTATGACTCAATAGAGATCAATACTCTACTTTATTTCTTTAACCAATCTCCATGACATCTTAGCCCCATCCGCTTTTATTTCCCTTTGTTTATCTCTTTATTGCACTATCCCTTATCCTTTTAACAAATCCTTTTTATCAAAATCCCTTTGATCCATCTTAAGAGTTACTCCAAACCAACCCAGATAGCAAAGTCGTATATTCTCCTATTTGTCATCCACGAGAGATACGACACTCGGGGAGTTTATGACTCTTCGTTTTATCACTAACACCTTCCATACCTTCACAATCATCCACTCACCCCATACTAACAAACTTTGTCAAAATGGCGCCGTTGCCGGGGATGGCAAACGGTGAATTTGAAGTTTTACTATCTTGAGTTATTTGGATAACTTGTTTACTTTCTTTTCCTTTGTTTATTCATTGTTACTAATTACACTTTCACACCCAACCACACATTATTTGAGCTAATCTCTGAAAGGAGTTACCTCTTGTGCTCCGATTCTTTGCCTGAAAAATTTGATTGCAGGAAGTCTTTGCTAAAATCATGGATCCGCCTCCACCTAATGAACAAGCTTATCATGGTCACATACCATACGGAAGAAATCCCTACTACCCTTCACATCCACAACCTTCATACTCACATCCTCACTATTATCATAACTATCATTTCCCTTACCCACCTTGTTTCCATTATTCACCATCCCCTCCACCAACTTATTATCATGAACAAGCATACGTCACACAACACTTTCAACCCCAGAGATATCCTACTTACGATATACCTCCTCATTACCCTCAAATGCATTCCGACGAGCCAAAACATCAAGCTTCTGAAAATTTCGCGAGCTGTGATCCTGCCACGAGATCCACACGCGTGTGCGCTGGCGTGGGAGCTCACTGGACTAATTCCACGCCGACTCACACGCGTGGTGAGGACGTGGACGGATCCTGTGCGTATGCCTATTCCTTTACAACTCCTGAGCAGCCTCTTTCACCTGGTAACAGTCAAATCACCCTCGAGCAACGCCTGAATGACTTCATCCGAGAAACGAGGGAGGAGAACGCCAGACTTAAAGAGACCATTACCAAAGAGATGCTTGGAGAAATCCAATGAAAGTTGTAATTTTAGTGGTGATGGAAATTAAGAGTATCGTCCTCAAGGAATGACTTAATGGGAATTTGAGTAATGAGGGGTTAAGCATAGGTTCATGCAGTGTTTGAAAGCTAACCTAAAGATATTGGAGTATTGCATGTTCAAATAATCGGTAATGTAAACAAGTAATTGAAGTAAAAAAACAATATATGGAATAGAGATTTGAACCAAACATCCTTGAATAAAATCCCTTGTGTCTAAAGATTAAGATGTGTAAGTGTAGATGATTAACTTGGGGAAATGGTTTAAGTGCCAATGTCACTCTCGTGATCAATTGGTCTATCAACTAATCCTAAGTCCCATTCTCATGGCAACTTGGTTAGAAGAGGCAATTTAACAAACACTTTGTGTGCCTATTTCCTTCAAACTCCCTTTTCTCAAAGGTGAGTAAGAAATATGAGAGGTATGGCTATGGTGTAGCCCTATTCTCATAGGTGGAACACCAATTCCAAATATCTCTTGCATAGTTTGGCCATAACTATGAAGATTCAAATCAATTCTACCCAATTCATAGCCAAGTTCAACATTAAGACAATACAAACCTAATTTATGCAATTTAATTCATATTGGGATTCAAGGAAGTTCAATTCAAATCCTAAATATGTTTAAGTATTCATATTTTGAATGTAAAGCAATAATCAATTGAAATAATAAACATATAATTCAAATAAACTTTAAGAAATATAAATGCAAAAATAGGAAATAAAGAACTTAACTTGATAATTTAATGGAAGGAATAATCTGAAATTGATGTTGAATAATGTTGGAATTCTTCCTCTAAATCTCTAAAAAATATGGTAGATTACAAGTGTGGGAAGTGTTTTCTAAAGTTTCCTAGAGAGAAAAACTAAATGGGAGACTTAGAAATTCAAAAGTATTTTCAAAATAACCAACCAAGGGTATTTATACGGTAATATTTGCGCCATTTCGCACCTTTCAGGATTAGAAGTCACGGTGGGACTCACACCGTGAGTCCCACCGTGAGTCTCAATGATCAGAAACTGATCATTGAGACTCACGCTGACACTCACGGTGTGAGT
Source organism: Ipomoea batatas (assembly GCA_002525835.2). Taxonomy (NCBI): domain Eukaryota; kingdom Viridiplantae; phylum Streptophyta; class Magnoliopsida; order Solanales; family Convolvulaceae; genus Ipomoea; species Ipomoea batatas. Next base: position 9,812,549 of record CM008343.1, on the reverse strand, counting down.
GTCAGTGTGAGTCCAATGATCAGTTTTTGATCAGCACTCACGCTGAGACTCACACCGTGAGTCTCAGCGTGAGTTTCTGATCAGAAACCACACTGAGGACTCACGCTGACACTCACGGTGTGAGTGTCAGCGTGAGTTCTTCACAATGACTTCCACGCCTTCGTTTTGCTCCGTTGTTCTCCGGTGTCCCCTTGGGTGCTTTCCTTATGCTTTAAAGCCCCGTTTTCTCCAAAGATTAGCACCTTTTCATGCTTGTTTGCTATTTGCTCGGTCATTTCTTCCTTCAAACAAAATGCAACAAATTAAGAGTTATTCCACATTTCTTTACATAATATTTGAATAAAAAGCAAGCATAACAAGCACAAATATGATGCGATTTAATGACATATCATCCAAGAATTACGTCATGAGACACTTTCACCTCTTCAAACGGTTGAAAGCACTCTCGCAAAAATCATGGAAATGATCCAATCTCAAGGAGAAACAAACGTAAATGCTGTAACTTTGAGAAGCGGAAGAGCACTTCCAGACACTATTCCACCTCCTCCGCAATCGACCCCAATAGAAAAGTCCAGAGTGGAAAATGAAAAGATCACTGATTCAACACAAGCCGAGCAAACAATTGAAGAAGAACTCAGGAAGGAAGAAATACAGCCGCAACCTTCTCGGAAGGGGAAGGAAATCATGCAAGAACCACCGCCTGTGCCGAAAGCCAAACTTCCATTTCCGCAGAGATTCCGCACCGATATTGATAATGCCAAATACGACAAATTCCTACAAATGCTACGCCAATTACACGTCGATATGCCATTCATCGATGCACTTGGAGAGATGCCAAGGTATGCCAAATTCCTTAAAGATCTTCTATCGAATAAAAAGAAATTAGCTGAAACTGGTACTGTTGTCCTAGGAGAGGAATGTTCTGCTATATTGCATAAGAATGTTCCTATAAAATTAAAAGATCCTGGAAGCTTTACTATACCTTGCAATATAGGAGGAACAACTTTTAATAGAGCCCTAGAAGATCTAGGTGCTAGCATCAACCTAATGCCCTTCGCATTATATCGACAGCTGAAGCTAGGAACCCTTTAGCCCACACGCATGAGCATTCAGTTAGCTGACCGATCTACTAAATACCCCAGGGGTATAGTGGAGGACGTTTTAGTCCGGGTTGATAAATTTATTTTTCCCGTAGATTTTGTAATCCTAGATATGGACCCAGATGTAGAGATTCCTCTCATCTTGGGCAGACCTTTCTTGGCAACTGCTAGAGCTTTAATAGATGTGGGAGAGGGCAAACTTGTTATTCGTGTAGGAGACGAATCTCCTAGCTTCGACGTGACTAAAATAATGAAATATCCTTTAGATAGTGATGAATGTTTTCTCGTTGATTATGTGCATGATGAAATTGATTATTTATACGAAATACCTAAAGCTAAGAGGCATGATTTCAATTAGGAATGTCCCATAGGTGCTAAGAGCAATAATGAAAATACTTTTGAACATGAACTTAATTCTTTACATATTGCTTTACACCGAGAGGTTGATCGTTTTAATTTGCTTGATAATAACTACGTTTCTGAATTTATTGAGAATATAAACTCTATTGGAGAAGTCTCGGAGGGAATGGTTGGAAATGACGGGGATGAATTTGATGAATTGAAAGGGGAATATGATGATGAAAATAGGAACGGGAAAGAACATGATGAAATAATGCATGAAGGAGAATTAAAACCTCTACCGACTCATCTTGAGTATGCCTATTTAGGAATAGGGGAAGAATTGCCAATTGTTATTGCTACAGACCTTTCAGAGAGACAAAAAGAACAACTGATAACAGTGCTGAAAAGAAACAAGGAAGCAATTGGTTGGAAAATGACTGACTTAAAAGGGATTAATCCGGCAATTTGCACACATAAAATTCTGTTGGAAGAAGGATCCAAGCCTGTGGCACAACCGTAGCGTCGACTTAACCCGAATACATTTGAAGTCGTGAAAAACGAGGTGATCAAGCTTATGGATGTTGGAATGATTTATCCTATCTCGGATAGCACATGGGTCAGTCCAACTCACGTGGTACCAAAGAAAGGAGGAATTACAGTCACTAAAAATGATAACAAGGAACTGATTCCTACGAGAAAGATAACTGGATGGAGAGTCTGTATCGACTATAGAAAACTCAACGAAGCTACCCGTAAAGACCATTTTCCATTGCCCTTCATAGATCAGATGATTGAAAGAGTAAGCGGGTATGGCTACTACTGTTTCTTGGACGTAATGAGTGGATACTTTCAAATTCCAGTAGCCTTGGAGGATCAAGAGAAAACCACATTCACTTGTCCGTTCGGTACATTCGCCTACAGGAGAATGCCATTTGGTCTTTGTAACGCACCCGCCACCTTTATGCGATGCATGCTGGCTATCTTTGAAGATTTCATTGGCGATTTCATGGAAGTTTTCATGGACGATTTCAGAATTTTTGGAAACACTTTTGAGGAATGCCTTGGAAATTTGGAAAAAGTTTTGGAACGATGCCAGCAAATGAATTTAGCTTTATCGTGGGAGAAACACATGAATTTAGCTTTATCGGACTACAGTGCCATATACATCCATGGAAATAACCAAAGCATCTCGGTGGGGATGTTGGCTCCTGGGTAAGTCTTCGTCTGTAAATAAAATGGGTTCTCGACATACCTTCTTCAGGTTATCATCTCGTCCATAGATGGTCCCGACGTATAATTGTCGAGCCCAGGCTTTGCGTGAGCCGGACGAGTCTCCACCTTCTGGTCCCCCTACAATCATATTGATAATGGGCTTGTGTTTCCAATTGGCTTCCTCTTCTTTAGAGGCGGGCTGCTTTCCCCGATCGGATCGTGGTTCCGATCTTTCTAGTCGCGGGTACCACCTCCACTGATTAGGCGGGGGCGGTGCACCCTTTTGTATCAGCGCTTTTATCTCCTTTCTCAGGTAAGAACACTCATCCGTGGTGTGCGTGGCCGACCGATGATATCGACAGTATTTAGAGGAAGTTCCCCTAGAGGCAAGACCTCAGGTTGATCACCGGGTTTTAATGGCGGGGGTGGGGGCAGTGAGCTTTTCACCTCTTGAACGGGCTGGGCCATTGTAGGTCGATGGGGAGGTGCGCCAATTCTTTCAGGGGCTCGCCGCCCTTCAGGATGACTGGTTCGCTTGGGCTCAATCCGACTCCGTGACTCAGGTTGGGGCTTCTTAGAACTCGACCCGGCAGCTTCTCACTGCCTTGTTTGCTTACCGCCTCTTCAGTGTCTGCTTGCCTGGATGGCTTTCACATATGTCTTTGGGCGATCATTGTGGAGGTCGATGAATAGTTTCCCTGCGCGCAGGGATTCCATAAAGAATGTGATGGCCACTTGCTCATCCAATCCTTCGATAGTTTGTACCTCTTTTTGCCATCGGGTGAGGTAAGTTTTTAGAGCTTCCCCTTCGTCTTGATGCACTCCGCTCAAATGAGTCAGGTTACGTTGTGGCTTGATGTTCACTGCATAGTGGGTGAGGAATTGGTCTACCAAGTCATTAAAGTATCTGATGGAACAACTCGGCAAGGCCAAAAACCATTTTTGAGCCAGGCCTTTAGGGGTAGGGAGAAAAGCTTTGCACATGAGCGGCTCCTCTACCCCTAAAACCTGCATTTTTGCCTTATAGCTGACCAGGTGTTCTCGCGGGTTGCCCGTCCCGTCAAAAGTTACATGTTCCGGGATCTTTATATCTGCAGGAGCCCGGTATTTTATGATTTCGGTGATTAAAGGCGAAGAAGTCAACAGATTTTCGGCGGAGGGTCTAACCTTCCCTTCGAGTTGATCTTGCAGGTTTTGTAACTTTCCCTCAAATCCCTCCATTTAACTTTTCCGGTATTTAGGCTCAGTTGGAGACTCTGCACTACTTTCAGATATGGCGAACTACATTCGCCGCCAAGCAGCCGCGGCTCGTTGCTCTTGACGGTTACCACTTGGGTGTTCCGGGTTATTACGTTGGGTGTTCCGCAGGGGATTTCCATGCGGATCACTTAGGCGATCCATGACGGACCGAGCCGGTTCTCGGCGCCTACCGTCTTCTCGACGAAGGGCTGTATGTTGATCGCTCCTCTGGTGTCCCTCTTGTTCAGAGGCTCGAAGAGTCGCAGTTTTCTCTGTTGTCGGACGGGCCATCTCGTCGTGATCATTCACTCCGTGATTTTCAAGCCGTCGCCTCTCGACCTCATTGATTACCTAAACCACAATTTGTTCCAATTCGGCCGGCGGCCGGCCATTGACCCTATCAACCATTCCATAGCCTTGCTGCGAATAGCCAGAGCGTCGGGAACTCTTCCGGCTTAGCTGCTCCCTCAAGTCTTGACCAGTTGGGCGGCCCAATTGTTCTCTTAGGTCTTGACTAAGGGGTCGACCCAGTTGCTACCTCAGGTCTCGGCCATTTTGGCGGCCAAGCTGTTCGCGTAAATCATTCGAGCGGGGTCGCCCGCCTAGGCTTATTTCTTTGCTCATTCCTGTCATTTACTCAAAACGAGACACGTAACCTTTCGTAACGGTCCCCACGGACGGCACCAGTGATGGTTTTCCGACCTTCAGATGGTCGGCCGGCAGGCCAACACAACCGGAAAAATCAAGAATAAAGTACAAAATACTCTTGGTTATCTCTCAAAAACTCTGTATTGCTCTCACTTCTCCCAACTGTCCCCCTTTCAAATGATTCGAATCATCTTTTATACTAGGCACCTGGGCCGTTACATGCTTATTCTCTATTTAACAATACAATTTAACACTCATAAAGCGCATTTAATATACTCAATTATGGACCTTCAATCGTGAATGTCCGTTGGCTTTTCGAGATTCCTAGTCTCACAGGTTAAGGATCTTCATATAAGCCCCTCCACAGGCGACCGACCGAGAGCCTCAAACACTCAACCTTCTTTCAGACTCATCCAGCCATCCCATCCGAAAGCCTTGATCTCCCAGCCTATCTTCCGACTCGTCCGGCCATCCGGGAGAGAGCCTTGATCTCCCAGCATTCCGTCATACTCATCCGATCTTCCGGCTCGAAAGCCTCAATCTCCTAGCCTTCCTTCAGATCCATCTAGTCATCCAGCCAAGAGTTTTTAGTCCGGCAGCACACCTCATTCTTTTGGTCTTTTTCATTCTCCTGTCTAGGAGCTCTCGTTCTATTCAATCTTGTTTCTCACAATGATCACTACTCTTGCTCATTCGTTCATACCTGCCTCATCCGAGTCGCTCACCCGACTGGACTCATATCCCATCAATACCGTTGACTTCAAACATCAATATCTATGCGCAACCATGTCAGGACGGGTCCAAACATTTTATAGGTCCGGGGCTAAATTAAAAAAACAAGGGTCCTGTATGAAAAAACTAAAATTTAAATTTACTAATACTAAAAATTGATAATATCAAATAACATTAAATAATAATTGTTTAAATACAAAAATATTCATGACAAAAATTTCTAACCCAAAATCCATTATCTAAATAAACATTACATTGGACAGCAATCTAAACTGACAAACAATGGTCGACCGTCGATGAAGATACAGCTAAAATATGATTGGTCAAAACTTGAAAAAAAAAATTCTTCCAGACTAATGGACAGAGACGTTAAGATGTGAAATGTAATTAAGAAATTTGTGATTCTAAATTATTTGATTAGTTATCCATTCCCGGCTTCCTGCAGTCTCACATCTATTAGGCTTCCATCTATTCTTAATTTTTTGTTTTCTATTATAATTATAACACTATATCAAATAATTAGGTGGGAAATAGGATGAAATTATGGCCATAGATCTAATTCAATCCAATGTATGAAATTGCCTTCCAGATTTCAATACATGCGCATCATTAAGGGTAGTAATGTAATTACATCATATTACTTTTCATAGTTACTTGTAGTGCATAATTTTCACTCGTGTAGTGTGTTGGGCGTCGGCAAGGTTGGCCGAGTTCAGCCCCTGCTCGATTCGAGACGTGGCGCTGTGGCTTACCATGGAGGGATGTGGTTAAATGGTATTAGTCCACCTACCTTTCACCAATTGGTTTTATGAAGGATATGGCAACCAGTTAGCCAAAGAACTTTGTGGTTAAGCGTGCTTGACTTCCGGCAGTCACGGGATGGGTGACCCCCTAGGAAGTAAGCATAGTGCAGCGCTGACCCCCTGGGGTTCGAATCGATGGTGGGATGTGGGCGTAGGTCGTGCGCGTAGGCTAAGGACCGAGTCAGGCCCGAGTCAGGCATGCTGCATAGCTGGGCTTGGTGATCAAAGGTTGATGCAGGTGCTGAAGACTCGCTTTCGCTATGGCTCCGGTGGGTTCCCTTAACCAAGCCACTGCCTATGAGTCGCCGACTCATTCTTCAACAGGCACGCGGTCAGAGCCCAGGCTCCTCCCACTGCTTGGGAGCTTACGGTTTCATGTTCTATTTCACTCCCCGCTGGGGGTTCTTTTCACCCTTCCCTCACGGTACTACTTCGCTATCGGTCACCCAGGAGTATTTAGCCTTGCAAGGTGTGGGTGACCCCCTGGGAAGTAAGCATAGTGCAGCGCTGACCCCCTGGGAAGTAAGCATAGTGCAGCGCTGAGATCCATCAATTGGTATCAGAGCCGAGGTCACGGGTTCGAATCGATGGTGGGATGTGGGCGTAGGTCGTGCGCGTAGGCTAAGGACCGAGTCAGGCATGCTGCATAGCTGGGCTTGGTGATCAAAGGTTGATGCAGGTGCTGGGGGGGGGGATTGTTGGGCGTCGGCAAGGTTGGCCGAGTTCAGCCTCTGCTCGATTCGAGACGTGGCGCTGTGGCTTACCATGGAGGGATGTGGTTAAATGGTATTAGTCCACCTACCTATCACTAATTGGTTTTAGGATGGATATGGCAACCAGTTAGCCAAAGAACTCTGTGGTTAATAGTGCATATAGTCCATTCTTATAGTTCATGGTTTAGGATAGTGTTATGCTTATTGTGCACCTTTTTGTGCCATACAGAGCACATTTATCTGCCTACCAGTGCACATTTTTATGGATATATCAAATGAAATTGCATAGAACTCAACATTATTTTTCGTAATCACTTGTAGTGCAATTTTTCTACTTATATAATGCAAATATTTGAACCTAATAGTGCAACTATTCTAACCTAACAGTTCACATAGTTTATCCTTAGAGTTCAATTTATTAAACATGGTTTAGGTTATTTTTATGCTTATAGTGCACATTTTCTTGACATACATGCATGGCACATTTTTATTTCTAAAAGTGCATTTTATTTTGCCTATATGAAGTGAAGTTGCATAGAATTCACTTTTTTTTTATAATAACTTGTAGTGCATGATTTTTACTCATATAGTGCAAATATTTAAACCTAATAGTGCAACTATTCTAACCTAACAGTTCACATAGTTTATCCTTAGAGTTCATGGTACTAAACATGTTTTAGATTAGTTGTATGCTTATAGTGCAAATTTTTGTGCCATACAGAGCATATTTTTATGCCTACCAGTGCACATTCTTACGGCTATACCAAATGGAATTGCATAGACATTGCAGTGCATAATTTTCAATCATATAGTGCAAATTTTTGTGCCTAGTAGTGCACATTTTCTTAATTAACAATGCAAATTGTTCAGTCATAGAGTTTAGGCTATTATCCATCTTATAGCTTAGGTTTACACTCTGTAGTGCATAATTTTGTGCTATACAGAGCAGAAATTTGTCCCTAATAGTACATATTCTTGTGGTTAATCAACTAAAAATGCACAAATCACACTATTTTTTCATAAATACTTGCAGTGCATAATTTTCAACAGTATAGTGCAAATATTTGTGTCTAGTAGTGCACATTTTGTCAACTAACAGTGCACATTTTTCAGTCGTAGAATTCATCGACTTCACTTCGTCTTCTTTGCCGGAGAGTAGCATGTTCAAGACGAAACGTAGAAGTGTAATCGCAATAATAACTCTTTCTGTCAATTGTCCTCGCAAATCACAATCCGCCATGGACGAACCTCGAAAGCATCAAGTTCTTATTTCACTTTGTATGCAATGATATTGGTATCTCTGTTTTGTTTATATACAATCTATCCTTTTCTTATATTGTGTGTGATTAATGGTAGAGCTTGACACAGAGAAAACAGAGTAACGGGAAATGTTATTGAAAAAGCTACGACGATTTTGCCCAAAAACGTTAATCTTACTACAAATCCTTTAACGCGTAAATTTTATATCCAATGGTTGAGATCATGCATCAAAATTGAATCCAATGATCTATATTTCATCCTATTTCTGAACTAATTTCACAGGATCCCTTATATATA
>CM008343.1:9612023-9623557 GCA_002525835.2 Ipomoea batatas | reverse complement strand
CATCAAATTTTTTTATTTTATTTTATTATTATTTTTTGGGGCATATGTCCCATGTGAAGTTCCTAATGTTTCAAAAGAACGATTTAGCTGGATAATGAGATGTAGGATTAAAAAGTTTCATTGTTCCTCTGTCACTAAAGCTGTGCCAAAAACTACTGAATGCTTTGTGGCTTTTTTAGTGATGTTATTTTTAAGTGGCCAGCAGGTAATACCTCTGTTGTCCCATTTATTGACTTAATCCATTTAATTGATTTGGTGCACCACTCCTTGGAAATGAAAGGTTGAATCTCTTGGATTAATTGAGCTTGCCACTAAGTTGCTGGAGGACCCAACTGAGTTACAGGTACTTCTTTATTTACCTTTCAAAGCTAATTACATACCAATTATTGGTGTGTCGTTTATGCTGTCTGTTGAGCAAGAGAGATAGAGAGTCACATAATATTTATATCCTCAGTTTATTTGGCTACCTATTTTTCTTGATCTTAAGCAGTCCGTTATTATAGTTTTCTCTTTCAGCCAATTCCAATTTTTGATTGATTACAGAAATGAGGGAGGAAGCATGTGTGTGTGTTTTTTCACAAGTGAACATTAGACCTCTCATTAAGCTGCTTTGTATTTTTATGCACTGTAACTCATGTTTTCAATTTCTTGTAGGATGATCCCTTGTATTATCATTATCAGCAGCTACATTGTCAAATGACTCCAGTTGATGTTGGCACTAAAGAGTATTTAATGGTATTAGTTCAGTGTGCTTGATTTCCTTCTATTCTTACTTTGTTTGGAACAACAGTTTGATATATTTGCTGAGTTCTTTGCTGTTTGAAACAACAGTTCAATGACTTCATTTATTTGTGTGGCCTGCTAAAGGTGAGAAAATATTCTTTTGCTCAGGTTGAGAAATATATGAAGAATACACATGCGAAGACACATTCAAGTTATAATGTGGATATTGTTCATATATTCAGGGTGGCAAGAGATGGTGAAGAAGAACGATTTCAGAAGGTGAAGGAATATATTTGGCATTGGATATTCCACTCACTTTTGCTGTTATTGTTATTGTTTCAGTTGTTTCTAATTTATTTAGAATTCTACTGTCACTGCCTTCCTTTAAAATAGTTCTCCAACACAAGAAACAGGATGCTTTTGTGGCATGGTTCTCGACTATCCAACTGGATTGGTATTCTGTCCCAAGGTTGTTCACAAGTCTTTTTCTTTGTTATTATGAAGTTTGAATCCATTCAATGAGTGGTTGACTGATTGTTGCCTTGTGTGTACAACACCAGGTTTACGTATTGCTCCTCCAGAAGCCCCTGTAACTGGTTACATGTTTGGGAAAGGAGTTTATTTTGCTGATATGTTCTCTAAGAGTGCAAATTATTGCTATGCAAGCCCTACTGCTGGGGATGGTGTGTTACTTTTATGTGAGGTTGGGCCTTTTTTTTCCTTCTGTTCTTTTCATTCTTTTCTGCAGAAAGAATTAGGGTTCTTTTTCTATGATTCATTTCTTCCTAAACAAAGCATAGGAACCATTATATAGATTTATAAAACAATTAATCTATGCATTTCTGTCTATATCTGGTCCTTGGTTTTGAATTAAGGGGAGGAGTCAATGTCTATTTATGGGGGATCTAACCAGGGAGGATGTGGTGATGTGTGCTTGGCTATAGTTGAGCCACACTGAACATGCATACTCCTATTTTATGCATCCACTATTTCATAATTCAAGAACTAGGAACTTTTGGGCATTAAGGTGTTCTGTTGTTTATCAGACTCAGCCTGGGGTTTCACCCTCCATATTGTATTGCAAAAAAAGGTGTTCTGTTGTTGTGTTAATGTAGTTTTTCTGTTTGGAGATATTGCAATAATGTGACCCTGCATGTTTTTCTTTTCAGGTTGCTCTTGGAGAAATGAATGAGCTGCTTACAGCAGACTATAATGCTGACAAATTACCAAAGGGGAAGCTAAGGTTTCATTCTTCTCATCTTCAGCTCACACTTGATTCTGATTCAAACACCCCCCAAAATTCCCTACCACTTTTTATTCAACGCAAAAGAACTATATGGTTAAGCAGTTATTCCAATTATGTTTTTTCGATTTCAAGTTTGGTAATGATAGTTTATGTTCCCTTTATTCTTTTTTCAAGTTATGCTGCAGCAACTTGGTCTGGTTTAGTTGGTTTATAACACTTAATATATGAATAGTCACAGTTGATAGTTGAAATATGCAATATCCAAACTCGCAGATGCACTTTCTTTTCCCCTACTAAATGTGTAAAATTACATTTCTGATGAAATTTGTAGCTACTATGATATTGTTTTGACTCTTTAAGATTCAACATTTCCAGTACCAAAGGAGTTGGTGCCACTGCTCCAGATTTTTCAAAGGCTTGTACACTCGAAGATGGCGTTGTTGTTCCCTGTGGAACCCCCAAAGAGCAGCCAGGCATAAAGGTAATTTTCCTTACAATTTCCTCTTTTTCCTTGTTGTATATCAAGGCTTTGTATACTCCCCCTACATTCCACACCTTTGGTGCTGTGACCATTATTTGCAAGAAGCTTCATTTCATCATTTGTAAGAATATATTCAGTGGTCATTACTAACTAAACGTTGCAATCTTTCTTGCAGGGTAGCTTGTTGTACAATGAGTATATAGTTTACAATGTGGAGCAAATTAGGACACGCTATGTTGTACAGGTGAAGTTTAACTTTGGGAGACACCAGAGCTGATGATATTTAACTTAGAATGCCAGATTTTATTTTTTAAAACAATAATCTACATGTGGTAGTAAGCTAAATACACGAAGACTGATAACGTGGCACTTGTTTAGTACTACTAGTTTTGTTACAATGTAGTATCTGTTTGTAACTATTTTCTCAACTTACTGAAGCACCTAGAGTCAATACCGCCCCCACCAGGGCCCTTTCATTTAGTCATGATCATACAAAAAATAGAGAGCTTAGCAGGGGTTAGATTGGGGGGCCGGGTCAAGGAGTTCCGGATCCAGCTTTGATCTGCAGAGAGGGCAGTCCGGGTGCTTGGCCAGCCACGCATCCGCGCATTCTACATGGAAGCCATGGTTGCAACCCGGGATCAACCGAACAGGTTCGTCACTCTCTATATCTTCCAAACAAACAGCACAATCGTTCCCCAGGACCAAATCCTTGCCTGTGATTCTTGGAAGCTTGTTAAGCTGCGTGGCAGATAGACCCCTCTGCCGGCTGTTTTTCACCACTTCCCGGTTAGCATCAACACCGGCCCTATAGCTGACAGCGTACCAGAATGAGCAGAAGTAGACTATAAACACTGCGGACATGCTGGCGCATGGTAGAAAGAGGGCGAGTAACACCCACTGCCCCATTCTTTGGTTTATTGGTATCAATTTGGAAGGCTTCACCGGAGCTTTTATATAAGAGAAACACTGCTCTTCTAAGAACTTAGCTTCTATGCGGAAAGAGGGAGTTTTGGAGTATGTAGATCAGAGCGTAATTCACTACATTTCGCATGGTAAGAATTGGAGTTAAATGGGGGGGCCTGTATACTGTGATTGGGGAAGCAGTGCAGCCGTGCAGGCAGTAGGACAATGCTAGGATTTGCATCATGGAAATGGAAAATAAAACTTTTTCAATTTTGTTGCTGATTTCTGTTATGGGAAGATGACTGTGTTTAATGAATGCAAATGGAGAAAACAGCGCACTCAAGTAACCTTACCGAAATGCTATTGGCAGAATCTTTCTCATACATGCATTTTGAAGTAATGGCAATTCTTTTGTTGGATTGTCATATCATACAATGAGGATTATTCATTAATTATTTGATGTGATGTGACACAACATTCACATGGGGTGTAATTTATTCTAATCTTAAAAGTAATTATCTTTTGATATATATGAAGTAGTCAAAGTTTTATTGTGGAATAGTAACTAACCTATCTTGGTTATTGATTGTATTGGTGTAATACAGGTTACTATGGTTTTATTCCTAGTAATTGTGGGGATTCCACATTTTGCTGTTTGTGGGATTACTTTTTGTGAATTTTACATGGCTCCTTTATAGGCAAAGAGCATCTTTCCTTTTTATTGTAAAGTAAGATTCATTGGTTTCTTCATTACATCGACAGCACAAATTCATGGAAAGGAATGTGGAGGTGATGCCGTGATGGTCCAACGTGGGATAGATGCTTTTGGTTTGGGTTTGTTTGTGTGGTTGATGACTTGATTTTATTTGTTGGTTGTGGGCTAAAAGTAGTAAAATTTCACATCTGCTGCTAATTAAAGCATCTTTCCTTTTTTACTGTAAATCAAGATTCATTCTTCTCTCCTATTGCTCAGATTGCTGATTCAATGAAATGAATGGTAAATATGCAATGCAATGGAAAATCCATCCACGTTGACGTTGTTGACTCAGTAATCAAAATGTTACAATTTTAAATTGCCTGTTGGTTTATCTTTGGACTGCTTCCAGTATTCACAAAGTATTTTCACTTCTGCTCTCATCAAAATCTTTATGAAATGACAAACTTTTTCTTCTTTATTCTATTATCGATTACTTGAAACAGGACCTTTATATGATCCGCCATCAGAAGTACTGCAAAAACCAGCAAATTAACTCTTATTTGATTCCATGATAGTTTTCACACATTTAGGGTGCACTTCATAGCCACACCGGAGGCACAGGTAAGCCCAGCCGTATCCCTGTTCATCACAGTCACAACAGATGAAAGCTCCGCCGCCGGTCCCTTCCGACACCAAACTCAGCTCGTGGCGGTGCCCCACATGGAACTCAGATTTCGGCAGACTTTTCGCTTCTTCATCCATCTTCTTCTCCAGCAACTCCACCCTGCCTCGCGTAAACGGATACGCCTTTTCTTCATACAAGTTTATGAGGTTCCTCCCTAGCTTTGTCACGGTTTTGCCGTCCGGCCCGAGAATTACCAGGCTGGGAATCCCTGTAATGTCGAAGTACTTGGTTAATTCTTTGTTTTTCGGGTCATCAAATGGAAGTGCTAGCCATGGCATTGTCCCGAAGTAGGCGTCGAATGTCTTCTGGTCACGGTCGCTCGACACGAACACCACCTCAAAACCGCCGGCGCCGCCATTGTTTTCGGTCTCCTGCTTAATCTTTTGGTACACTGATATTAGCTTTGGCGTGAATTTCTGTTCCGGGTGGCACCACTTCGCTGAGAAATATAGGCCCACCGTTTTACCAGTTAATGAATCAACTGGCACCTGCAAATAAATGCATATAAATTAATGAATTTTTTATCTAGTGGGGAAGTGATTCTCCAGGTTATGGGTTGAGTTTCAAATTTGGAGTAATACTCAACAAAAAATGCATATAGATTTAGAGAAATTTCCTTTTTGTCCTTCAATTATTACAGGTTATGCAATTTAATCCTTTATTTTAAAGAAATTTAGTTCAGTAATTACTTAAAAAGTTGTAAATCTAGTCCTTCTATTAAAAGAAGTCATGAAAAATATTCATCCTTTAATCAGCTAACATATACATTGGACATTTATTAGAGGGAAATGAAAATTACTCATGTTTATAGAAAATTAGCGAATAAATGTAAAATTTTTTAAAAAAAATAACTAAAAAAATTTAGTATTGAAAAGTTTTTTGCAACTTTTGTCAATTCAGTAACTATATATATATTTACAATTTCTTGAACAATTGCACGATTAGTCTCAATCCTCAGTTAAATTCATTTACTCCATAATAAATTTCAATTCTTTGTTGCTTACTCAATAATCCACCTCAGTTAGTCTCGATCTTTTTTAACGAACTCAAGTTTCCGACTTTATTGGACTAGATCTGGACCCAATATAATAAACCTGCCCCAATTAACACTTACTTGTAGTTCTTGCAGTATGGAGTGGCCCAAAACAAAATCTCTGTCACCATGTGTTATCAAATCTTTCAACGTCTGCTTTTCATGCTTCTTCCTCTCTTCCTTGTGCAACTCCTCCAACCTCTCTTTGGTGAACGGAAAAGCTTCCATTCCATGGCGATATATGACCTCAACTCCGTTATACACAACTGCATCGTCATCATTTTCATGGTGGTTATTAGGTTGTATTAGAATGAGGGCGGGAATACCTTCAATCCCGAAGCTCCGGTTTAGCTCTTTCCTCGTCTCCAGATCAGAAAAGGGAATCGCAGGCCACGGCATGCACGCTCGGTATGCGTCAAAGGCATGAACATCTTCATCGGACGACACGAACACCACCTCAAACCCAACATTTCTGTTCTTAAGCTGAGCGTACACATCGGATAATACTTGCGTGAACTTTCTACATGGTGGGTGCCAGTTAGCTGAAAAATATATGCCTATAACTTTGTTTTGAAGGTCACAAACTTTAACCTGCATATATACAACTAACACTCACTTCAATATGGAGCAATTTAATGGCATAATAGAACATAATAGAATAACTGCCTAGACCACTGATTATGATGATATGTTAAGCAGTCAGCCTCACGGCCTAAATCACTGATTATGGTGATACACTAGACGGTTTGCCAGCTAACACCTAGCGCCTAGGCGTGGATTAATACTTACCTTAGTTCCCGTAGGGGAGAGGAGAAAGTTATTATAAGGATACTTGGAAGCAAGAAGAGACTCATGTTTGGAGGCGGCGGGAGGAGCCACCATTTCAGAGTCCTCAACCACCGCCACTTTGCCGTCATCCGCCGCCCTTTCCTCCTCCGGCCGCCGCCTCATACTAAACATGCCCGCACGGCTCTCTCTCTCTATCTCTCTCTATACAGTAGAGCCGTATATAGCTGCGCTGTGTATGTAAACTATATCATGTCTTGCTGCGAATCATGACAACTACTCCACCTGTTTTTGTAGTTTCCCTATCTCTAAACAGTTTATAGGTTCTTAAAAGTATTTGTGTACCAATAAGACCAACACCTTATCTTAGCTTCTATCATAGAAATAGGCATGGAACTCTCTCGAAACAATTTTAACTAAACTCCTAGCTAATATCCTTTCGAAGTTATTATTAGTTTGGGCGATCAATTATATAGATAATTCAAGTCTTATGTTTTATCCGCTAAGGTCACACGACTATATTTATTATATGTACAATTATAAATAATGATTGCAGATTTTTCTTATAAAGTATTGGGATATCAATCATAACTCAAAATAGAGGAATTGATGAGATAAGTTTGAAAAATATAGGGTTAGAACATGAATAATATTCAAGGTATAAATATAAGACCGTCGAATGTAGATGTTACACGTAGTGTCCATTCGTCTCGCACGCCTTAATTTAGTCGTGGCAAGCTAGTCTATTCGTTATGGACCAGACACCTAGCGCCTCTTGTCTTGTTACATATGTTATAAGTCTACCTCGCACTTCAACTTTTGTCATCTTCTTTAATAATGTCAGTTGTACCTCGGACAGTTGACTCATGGTACTGGTCAAGATTGCGTGTAACTGCGCCACGTGAAGGGTGGGAGATGTGAGGGGAATTGAACCCGACGGCGCGTTGCTTCCTTTTTCTGTTAAAACTTCATTTCTGATGATAGAGATTCGAGGTGGAGAGACCCGTGCTGTCTTTAAAGTGAATTAAAGGCCGAACGGCCATCAATTCATAGGACACTTGTCTTTGTTTCTATCCTCACAGTTTGCTTCTCACCTTAAAATTACATGCTGTTTGTGATGCTGTTCCCAAGTGCCCAAGTAGTTCTACCAACCTGGGTCCCACCTACTGCGGATTTCACTCGCAATAATTCTTGTGGCATGACACCTGTCTCGCTTCATAAATAGGTGCCTATTGCCTAATCAACATTTTCTTCTTTTGGATAATTCTGAGTTTTTTTAATTTCACCCTCTATATCTGGAAGATTCGATTTCATTACTTTTCATTTGAAAGAATCACTACAAGTCAATGATTTTTATGCCATTTAACCACAAAGTCATTGGCTCATAAACGACTGTTTAATCTGCACACCTGTTAATTTTGTAAAAGGCGTGTTTTATAGAGCGTGAGAATGGGCCGTGTAAAATTTAATTTGTGGCCCAGTTTGGAGCATGAATATTTCTAGCTGGGCCAAGCTTTTGGTTTTGTTTAGATTGCATAGTGTCTTGAACAACAGCAATCTGGGCTGGGTTGGGAGGGCCGATATTGGGCCGCACATAGGAGGTAACATATACTCCCTCCGTCCCTAAATGAATGTCTCATTTGCTTTTTACACGCTTTTTAAGAAATTAAAGTAAAGGTAGTTTGCTTTCCAATTATACCCTTCACTTTTTCACTTTTAGAAATAAAAGCAATAAATAATGCAAAAGTCATAAGGGTAAATTGGGAAAAGTATAATGATGGTGATGTTCAATTTTGGAAAGAGGACAACATTTTGGGACAAACTAAAAAGGAAAGTAAGACAGGTAAAATGGGACAGAGGGAGTACCTCACATGTTTTGTATTGGCCTATTACAAGTCGTCCCATGTGAGTTGAGTTGGTTAGTTTTGACGGTCTTACATAAACCTTCAACATTTAAATTACATTTGTTGGTTAGTTTTAATAAAACGGTTTATTGTTGCGATAGAAAAATAAGAATAAAAATATTACTCCGTAATACATAAGATAAATTTTATTTTTCATGAAAAAAACACCCAACACGACACTGTACAAATACCTCACAACTGGCTCTTTCCCAAAGTTACTTTTAAAGGATAAACATGTCCAATTGGCATCAATGTTCTATGAACCAAAACTAGCTACTGTAGTTTTCCATTTGCATTTCATGTGGTGTCTATAGACCAAAGAGTCCATTCACATTTAATTGTAACTCAACAAACGACAATATTCATACAAATAACACTAAATTTAATTTATTACATTACCATGTACCATACCATGGACCCAACAAGCAAAATAAAGTAAGAGCTAGCATATGTCATTCTCTCTAGCTATCACAATAGATTTAATAAGACGAAAACATGTGTCCAAAAGTATTTCTCCCCATAAATGGGATTGCTATTTGTTAGCGTGAATATATTTTAATTGAAACTTGTTACAGATTCAACATGTTCATAGTACAAGGCTAGCAAGTAGGTCAGTCGGGTGTTTCAAACGATGATAGGTCAACGTAGTGTCAAACACGCTAATCTTATGTAGAACATTCCATGACTCTAAAACCTTTCACCACAATCGATCTAAGATTGAGCTGATATCCTATAATTGTGTAATAACAAATGATTGTATTAACCTCAACACCATCATATATATTCAAAATCTAAGTACCAAGTTGAAATTAATGCTGCCAATTTTTCATATTTTCTCAGCCACACTCCTATATACCCTCGCTATGGTTTCTTTGACTTTGCAAGAAAGGAGGGAACGAAATTAAACGTTAATATAATAATATGCAAAAGAGATGGTCAAAAAGGTTGCTAGTGTCCTTGGGAGGACGAGAGTTAACGACGCACCAAAGTAATAATTATTAATTAATTAATTATTACATTCAACTAATCTCGAAATATCTTTAGGCCGGCATATGCATCTTTATTTCGTGAACATTAATAATGTTGAGGACAGTACTAACTTTCTCAGTAAATTTATATTGGCCTATATCCTATCATGAAAGAAAGATATAGATCCAGCATCTTTTTATTTGGTTTGCCGCAACCCTACATGTTGGAGAGCCAATTGCAATCAAATCTTGAGTGATCTGGTCTTCACAAGCTGTGTTTCAACGCAATTACTATAATGTTTGATTTCAATTTATGAGAACAAATAAAATCAGCGATTCATCGAACAGTATGATTTTAATTTATGAGAACAAATAAACTCAGCGATTCATCGAACAGTACGTAGTAAGGCAGTATCATCTGGATGAATAGCAATAATTTGGAATAGTTGCAAAGATATAGTTAATGTGATTACAAGATTAAAGGAGGGATTCTAGGGTGTGCGATTACCAATTTGCAGCAATTCCTAGTATTCTTAGGATGAATACCAAAAGTGAAAGGTTGAAGAATAACATAGTTAAGAATGCCATGTTACGTTATATATATATTCTAAGCAAACCACGCACAATTGTTCTCCGGAACCAAATTAAATCTAGATCTTTAGTTTGCCACTTTCCAGCTTTCAAAGTATACATGTCGTATGCCCTGGAATTCAGCTTTTTCTTTTTTCTTAAAGAGTCATCAAATACTACGCCTATGTCGTAAAAATTCCGTTTCAAATCACATGCTTATGTTGTTGCTTATTATTAAATTAAACTCTGTAATCAAATTAGTTTTATAATGGTAAAGATAGTAAATACTGTATGAAACAAAATGTTATGAATCAAAAATAAATGAAAATGGTGTTAAATAGGTTATTTAACTTATCGTTTTGACAAAAATTTGTGTGAGACTGTCTCACAGGTACTGGTCGGATCATTGATTAATGTGGTCAAAGATCCGACTCATTAATTAAACACGACCCATGAATCAAATATTCAACCCATCTCACGGATTGAGACCCGTGATACGGTCTCACACAAGTGTTACCCTATCGCTTTTATGTAATTAGGTTATTGAACTTTAAAAAAATAATATATATATATATATATATATATATATATATATATATAATTGAACCATCAAACAAGTAAAATATGTGCAGTTGGACATTTTAAAAAAAATTTATTTTAGTGCAATTTGAGTTAAAAATATTTCAATAATCTTTCATCGTTAACTAGAGAACAATTAAAAAAAGTGTCTCAATAACACATATTTTTTTTTATTGATTTAACTGCACATTTTTAAAATTCAGTGACCTGATTGCACAAAAACAATAAATTTAGTGACTTATTTGACTTTTAGTTCTAAAACAAATTGGTTAGCGTGGTAAACTTATGATCTTTTAGTTGAATTAAATATTAGCTTCTTTAAGTTATTAGGTTAAAAAAAATGAATTATTTTGAGTTTGAATTTTTGTAGTCTACATTGTAACTTTTTTTTTAGTGCTACTGATTCTATTAACATGTAGTATCTGTTCAAGTTAATATCGCCTTCACTGTGAATATGGCCCTCACTGTGATTCAAAAGAATCACTTCGTGCCGTTAGAATACAAGTTCATTGATCTACATCCTAACTTTAATCATGCGTTCTATCACAATTGTCTGATCTTTACATACCGCCAGTTATTTTCCAGCAAGGCCCATGCATTTTATCCTTTCTTTCTTCCTTCCCAATGCATTTTGTTCTTTACCATGCCCAGTTGCACACTGTTCTTTCTTTGTAACTGGTAAATTTTCATGCTTATAATTGACAATAATTTTCAAATATATAAATTTTATATTCTCAATCATGACTTGTCCCCACCTTATTTTGATTTGAAAACATATTATATCATCAATATCGATCTTTTTTATATGTCCATTCCATACGTTAAGTCCTTAACCCGTCAATAGTAACATTCTTTCCTAATTAAACATGAATTTTTCAATCACAACAATGTATACCAAAATATTCTTATAGAGTGCATATGCACGTATAACAAATTTCAAAATTGAGACCGATATC
>CM008343.1:9594423-9609938 GCA_002525835.2 Ipomoea batatas | reverse complement strand
AAGCTCCTGTACAGGGTCAAGGTACTGCATATCCTACATAGATACTGCTTTTTCTCCTATATATGTTACATTGAAAGTTTGATGCTTTATGTAATACTTGTTCCTTTAGCTTGAGTGAACCTCTTTAGTGGCTGTAATTTTGCTTGACAAAAGGGCATATAAAATTAAAATTAAATAAGTTAGATTGCTAGGAGACTGATTTTCTTAATTCTTCTCTCGTCACTATTATGGGATGGCTGTATACAAGTATAAAACCTAGTATTCCTATTATGGATGGTTTGTTGGTGTAGGGCGTGCTCGTGGGAGGGGAGACCGTGGTAGGGGTCGTGGTGGATTCAGATCTAATGGGCCAATCCACGCGACTGCCAGATATGCTTAGTTGGTCCAAGCCTTGAAGAAATACTGCAACTATGTTATCTAAAGAGTGTATGCTCCACTTCACTTCTATGTTTCACAGTAGTTGTGTGTTGCCAGTACATATTAACTATAGGATTGATGTGTAGACTAATGTTTATTGGAAGTTGGACGTCTGTTGTATTGTAGTGAGCCATTTTGGTTCATTTACAGCTTTTTCATTTGTTAGTTCAGGTGTTTCTTTACGTGTAATTTGGTCAGTGACTCAGTGAGCGTTATATGGTATCCTTTTAAGTTTTATATATCTTTTGTCAAGGTTATAGTGAGCATGATACTATGGTTGATCTTTTGCTGTTAAAAGTTCATTCATTTTGTTACACGTTAGAGATTCGAATCTAATCTAGAATAATTCTGATCAGGTCATGAGTAAACATATGAGCATGATAGTTCAGGCGTTTCTTTACGTGCCATTGGTTAGTGAGCATATGAGATAATGAGATATTGCTATCCATTGAATTTTATATTTTTATATATGTTTTGTTATGGTATGGTTATAGTGAGCATGAGACCTTTTTGATCTGTTGTTTAAAGTCAAATTGTTTTATTACAGATCAGAGGATTCAATTATAATCATATATTACTAGTTTTAATTGAGTGGGAATTGGATCATAAGTAAAGAAATCTAATCATAAGCTGAGGCTCGATCTCATGATCTCTCGGAGAATCACTACATGTCATTTAATCAAGAATAGTTTGATTGATGATGAGTAAAAGAAACTAAATTAATAATAGATGTGACTGGATCACAGGTAAAGAAAATGACAAATTCCATACTGTGAGCAGGATAAGCATTTTACACGATTTACCTAACGTTACACGTCTCCCGGACATTGTACAGTACTAGAGTTGTTAAAGTAGCTAAATAATTCCAAAATATAAAGGTAGTCATTTGGATCTTGATGAATTTCCCCACCCACCATAGTCTAAAGTAGACGGCCATACTGTGCGTGTGTTTGGTTGGTGGGGTTAGGCATAAGGAATGGGTATAAAAGTGTTGATTGTGTTTGGTTGATAGGTTTTGTGAATGTTACTATGCGTTTGGAATACTCCAAAATCTATACCTTTATTAAATAAGGGTTTCATCTCTCTTTCTCATTTCTTCCCCAATTATTAATAATCTTCCCCAATTATTAACTAGCTAAATATTTTCGTCAAAACCCATTACCATTACCTTCTGATTACGATTCCCAGTGCGAACCAAACGCGTTTTTCAACTATCTCAAGCTGAAATGACCACATCCGATCCATATTAAGAAACTTTATGTACTACATAGTACATACTTAGCTGTACATGCAGAAAACTTTGGCAAATAATATAATGCATTTCCTGATCCAATAAATTAAACTAAAGAAGATGAGAGATGAGAGCAGAAAAAGATTAGGAAATGGAGATTCCGAATGAGAGCATTATTGTGATTGTCGGAGCTGGAATCGCTGGTCTCTCTACATCTTTGGCACTTCACAGGTATGAAGCTAAGCTAAGATGATTTTCAATTCTTTCAATTCCTTTTTGGACGACAGCTTAATTAAATCGAAACTTAACTTGAAGGACCAATTAATTAAATTAAAAACCTCAATTAGCTTAGCTTGTACGTTTTGATTGTGTGTAGGGTTGGGCTAAAGAGCTTAGTACTGGAATCATCGAGCTCCCTGAGAACCACAGGCTTTGCACTCGCCACTTGGACGAATGCATGGAGGGCACTCGATGCTCTCGGCGTCGGAAATGCCCTACGACAAAAGTCTCTCCAGTTCAGTCGGTAATTATATTATATTATATTAATAACACTAATTTGAATCATATCCGTTCTTCTTAAATATAGCTAAGCTAACTAGTTTAATTGTATTGAGTGATGTAGTGTAACATAACCTACGTTACAGGTTTGAAGTGTTTTCTGTGAAATCTGGCCAACTTTGTGCAGACCTATCGCTCAACCCAAATCAAAAGCCGTAAGTCAATTACAACACTGCACTGCACGCTACGTGTACACATGTGTCGTGGCGATATATATGATTATATTATTGTTGTCACAGACAGACATTCAATGATCGATCTTATCTATATGATGTCACAAATCCTTTAATTTAATTTGGTTTCTACGACGTTGACTGCAGCGAAGATTACGACAGTCGTTGTTTGAGGAGAAGTTTGATGATAGAAGCCATAGCCAAGGAACTGCCACAAGGCACTATTAGGCTTTCTTCCAAGGTTGTTTCCATCCAAGAATCAGGACCCTACAAATTGCTGCACCTCTTCGATGGATGCGTTATCAAATGCAAGGTATATATACTAAGTTTTTATTATTTTCAACCGTACCATTAGATCTACTATATCAATGGCTTGGTATATATACATATATAAATTAAAGACCGTTCCGTTGAGATCAATTGCACTTTAGGACTATATATTCTCATTTGATATGTGGATTTTGTATATGTTAATTAATTAGTTGTATGTAATGGCTGCCATGCATCTATATTGAAGGTGTTGATAGGGGCGGACGGAATAAATTCCGTGGTGGCGAAATGGATGGGAGTTGAGAAGCCGGTTGACGCGAAACGATCGGCGATTAGAGGCTACGTGGAGTTCCCGGAGGGGAGTGGTTTCGGGGCAAAGTTCCGGCTGCACCTCGGCGGCGGCGTTCGCCTCGGTATTCTCCCCTGTGATCATAACAGCTTGTATTGGTTCTGCACTTTCACTCCCGCCGACGTTCACTGTAAGTAATTAAGTCTAAGCCTAATGTCACGGACATAGAGTTCAGCACAGCACACAACACCGGTGCACTAGTGTCTCGGGCCCCCTCATACTCTGCAGACCAGCCTACTCGTGCCAATCTGATTTGTCATAAGCTCTCCAAACTTAATCCAGGCCAGTGGGCCTACCTAACTCGGCCAGACTTAATGTTTAAGGCAAAACGTCCTTAACCCTATTATTGTCCCTAGTAAAGCAAGCTAATCAGTTGGCGTGTTAGGTTTCAATTTTCTACTCGATCACTAATATAATATATATAACTAAAACTTAATTGTACTGTTGTGCTTTAATTTAGATGCATTAGTGGATCAGGATCCAATGAAAATGAAGCAATTTGTGTTGGACAAGGCAGCCAAACGGTTCAAAGAGGCAACCGACATTATAGAGCGAACATCGCCGGAGAACATTTCCGGCGCGCGTCTGAGTTTCCGGTCACCGTGGAACGTTCTGTTCGGCGACATCGTGAAAGGAAACGTGTGTTTGGTCGGGGACGCGCTGCATGCAATGACACCGGACATCGGAGAAGGCGGTTGCTCAGCTCTGGAGGATAGCGTGGTTCTGGCTCGGTGCCTAGGCGAAGCTCTTTCCAAAGCGGGAGGAGGAGAAGATTGTGTGGTTCGGAGCATGGAAAAGGGTCTGAGAAAGTATGCAAAGGAGAGGAGATGGAGAGTGTTTGATCTGATTACCACTTCTTACGTGGTGGGAATGGTGCAAGAGAGGAATGGGAATGTGATTACACTATTGAGGGATTATTGGCTGGCTAAACGCACTATCCGGACCATGCTCAAAAGGGCACAATTTGATTGTGGAAAACTTATTACAAACTAAATTAATTAGTGTGCTTAATTTGTGTGTATATCATCTATCCATCTCAAATGATCAACATTGAGAAAAAAAAAAATTACAATACCATTTATGTAATTGAATGGTACATTTGAAAACGTTTGTCCATTAATTATTGAATAAATGACAATGCATTTTGTTCCATTAATAGAAATCAGGCTATATATATATATAATCACAATTTTTTTAGATCTGGTAACTTACTAAAATATGCTGAAATCATGTAATATTTGTTCATAGATACTTTCTCAACCTACTAAAGCACAAAGAGTCAACAATTGTAAATCGAGTGCCACTAGACAACAAAGTCTTTGACAACAAAAATTCTTTTTTGTATAATTGTATCCATTAACCTTAATTACTTTTTTTTTTTTTTATGGAGATGACCGACTATATATATATATATGTACGAGTATACAATGGCAAATATCGAAATAGGCTGATGTCATTTCAGACATTTATACACCCACCACTATGTTATTATAAGATCAATCAAAAACTAAAACTATTTTAATGCCGTGATTTACCTAACTATGATCTCAATTACATTTTTTTTTAGCTTTAGTAAAAGTATTCTTTTCTATCATAAATAATTAAAAATTGAATTGACGTGTGTATATCGTCATTAAATATTAGCTAATTGAAAAGATAAAGTAGCTAAAATTTTCCCAAAACGTAATCATTTCTAGGCTAAAGTAGCTAAATATTGTATTTTATTTGAAAGGATCCAAGCTAAAACCACGCACAATTGCACAACTTGGTTTGCCACTTCGATGTACATCCACAAAGATGGCCAAAAAGCATATCTCCTTCGATTTGCCGATTTGGGGAAAATTCTATAATTTTTTTTTAAAACAAAGCTTCATTAATTCAAATCAGAGTACAAAACGTCAACCATGAAAGAAGGAAGGGAAGAGACCCACTCCTAACGCATAAACATAGAACAAGCTTTCCTAGCTAGCTAGACTATGAACAACTCCATTCGCAGTGAGACTAACATGAGAAATAGCTACATGACTTTGAGTGAAATTTATATATGGAGACAAATCAATTTAGATTTTTTTTTTTTGTGTCAAATCATAATGTGTTTTGAGCAGACCTTAATTATAGGAGATACTTTCAAGTCTGTACTATATGTAAACTAATCCTTGTTCAAATCGGACCGATCCAATTAAGGGTCAAAGTGGTAGTCGAAAATGTTACACTCATGCTAATGAGATGGATTCGTGATTATTGAGATTCATTGAATCAAACAAGGGTTCCATACTTCCATGTCATCTTATACTCTCTTTTTTCTGTCCATATATATATAAGTCCACCTCCCACTGGTCCCATGTCCAACCCAATCCCTTTCTCCTCCATATCAGATGACATGCATTATTCTCCCTTCCTGTCAACTGCCACCACCGCCTGTATTAACTTTATTCCTTCTTTTAAAGATTTTACCCAACAACTAGCCCTAACTTTCGTGACGGAGCACACAATCTTCAAACGCATCATTAATTGGTCTCACTAAAGTTTTCCATCTCTGAAATGACACCAAAGGTTGTCTGTTCTGTACGTGTCGGCTCTCAATTCCATGCTCTGTCGTCTGATCTGGGCTCTTCTTTATGATTCTTGTTGTCTGCGTGTTTACTTTCAAGATAAACGGAAACCCGCCCGCGACAGCTTTCCGGTGATCGACGGCGGCACAAACGCCGTCTGATTCAGCAGAGAATCAGCTGGCGGTTCCAGAGGTAGAAGACACCTATAGTTGTATAAATGCATGAATCCATACAAAAGAAGTATTTCCTCGGTCCTGAATTGGTTGTGACATTTGTTTTTTTCTACACTTTTTTAAATTAAAATAAATATTACTTGTATGTATTTTTCAATTATGTTCTTCATCTTTGAAATAAAAATAATAAAGAAAGAAAAATTCACAAAGATGAATTGAGAAAAGTAGAATGAAGATCCTGTTCAATGTTAGAAAGAAGATAATATTTTAGGAGAAATTAAAAAAGAATGTTAATTAAAACATGTAAAATAAGAGGGAGGGAGTACTATTCAAGTAAAAAAAAAAAGACATGAATCTTTAATTAATAGGACATAATAAGGAAATTATTTATTTTTTAAAAGAACTATATATTACAAGGTTTAATGTAACTCTCACACTATAAATGACAAGGTTAAGTTCAATCATGTGTAATACTGAGTTGT
The DNA here is from genome assembly GCA_002525835.2 of Ipomoea batatas. Lineage (NCBI taxonomy): Eukaryota > Viridiplantae > Streptophyta > Magnoliopsida > Solanales > Convolvulaceae > Ipomoea > Ipomoea batatas. The sequence goes on along the minus strand of CM008343.1, from coordinate 9,603,733 downwards.
CTGCAATGACCTGTGTCGATAGACCTACAAAAGACGGTTTATGTATTTTTGCAGGATCTGGTTTACAAGGATCTTGTAACCTTTCTCCGTGGGATGGTAGCTGTCCCAAAACAAATACTTATCGTGATCTGGACATGTTTCCGAGAATTTGTTACATAAAATCGAAACTTCTATCTTCCCTGTTCCACAGCACCCTCTGTCAACTACCTCGAAACCTGCAAATTAAATTAACTTCGTTATATTTACCGTACACAAATGTTTCAACAATATAATAATGTTTTGTTTTCTGGGTAAAGTATCTATACCATATTGTTTAGGGTTTTGGATGAGACGAAGCGCAGGTTCGTATATGTCTATTAAAACCAGTTTAGAATTAGGTAATGTCTTTGACAGGGAATCAATCTGGGCTGACAGCTTAGAATTCACCAGCTTTGCCGCTTCATTGGATTTCTCGGAACAACTTCTTCCTGGGCCTCCTCCCAATGTTCTCTGTGATGGCACACACCCTATCGGTGGCAGCCCGAAAACCCCAATCCTGCGAGCTCCTATCTCATATAATTCCTTAATTCAACCAAACACAAAAACTCTTTCAAAACACAGATTGATGAATTCGTGCCCTCCTAGGTATGACAAACTATAGTCGATCAGATAAAAAAAAAAATCGTGTTTGGACTCAAAAGTATAGAAAAAATTTACAATGTCAATTGTTATTTAAGTCAATCATATTATAGGGTCTTGCTCCTGTGTAGTCACGTCTCCTAACATGTGGGCGTTGCGACCACACCACTAGGTAGAAAAAAAGCACCAATAATGTTAGGAAACGCACAACAAAGAAATGCACAAATGCATCACAAAACGCACCACACCTAAAAAAAATGCATCATACCTCACTACACCTAATGGTGCATTTTCGAACATTGTGTAGTGCATTTATGCGTACCTACTGGTGTTTTTTGTGGTGTGTAGCTAATGCTGTATTTTTTGGTACATTAGTACAATTTTTTTGTTTTGCGTTTCCGGACACTATTAATACTTTTTTGCATAACTAATGGTGCGACCGCACATTTAAGACATGGTCATATTTGTGCTGACATCTCGTATTATATGTGTACTATATATAGTTGTTTCCAGTACTATTGATAATGAAAATCAATGAATAGTACGTAAAGTTACATTAATTGTGCCAACATGAAATATATAAGAAGTTTGACTCATCATCATCTTAGCCAATCCCATTAGTTGATGCAGATGAGATTGAATTATTGGAGATAAAATGACAGTTAACTGTAACCTACTTGAATGAAGTTGGATGCACCCTCGACCATAAGATCAGTGTAGGAGTTAATGTCGTACTGCAATCGTCGGAGTCCGACGGTGAAGTAGGTGTTGGCGAGATCATCGCTGCCGGCGACCACAAAGAATACGGCGTTGTCTGTTATGAACTTTGTTTCGTTTTCTCCGTATGCACTTCTCAGCTTTCCCAGATACTCCTTCAAATAGTTTAGTTGTTGCGACAGCGGTATAACTGACTGAATTTCATTAGTTTTAGTTAATATTGTTGGGATTAATTGTTAGAATAGAATGAAAACGTAAAATAGGATGTTAATTATTACTGTAATTTCCGCTGTTTCAGGGTCGTATCCACAGGCTCCGGATGCAAAGCTCACGCCCGTTTTCAGATCTTCGGGTTGCAAATTTGGGTCCAGATATGCCGGCACAAGCTCTTTGATTCCTAGTTCTTCAGCTGAATTGTGAAATGATGATAGGTTAACGTTGAGTGTGACAGTCAAACCCTAGTATGCAAATAAATGCAACATGGTGGGCAATATAATTCAAATCGGTCAAGTTCTTAGACTTGTAACCACGAGAATTAAGATTGCAAGTTTGACTCGACCTAGTAAAAGCAAACTATTAATCTCTGATCATGGTTTGAGCCCGCCAGAACAACTTAGGCTAGTTTGACTATTTGTGGTCATTTGTCTGTAAGATGTGGTTTTTACAATATTGCCCTACTACGTGAGGACATGCACCAAGTAATTCTACATTGTCATCTTATCCAGCAAAACGTTAAAAAAACATCAGGATAAACCAGTCTAGTTTAAGTTGCATTCGTAGTAAAGAAAACACTAATTGAAGTAATTAACGGCATTACCTATTAGGTCAGGAGGTGTCTTGCCGTTGGAAAAGCGGCCGGTGGGCATTCCGCCGCCGGCAAAGTCCTGTCCATACGGCGGGAAGTCGCACTTAACCACCGTGGCGATATAGTTGTTCATGCCTTGATCGATGATGGAATCCCCGAGTCCTATAATCGCCGGTATAACCGCGCCGTCAGGTAGCTTCATCTTTGCTTCGCCGGTGGAGGCAAACAACAGAAGAACACCAACAACGAAACAAACCGTCCTACGTTGTAAACATATACGAGGAGGAGGACACGACATTATTGCATGCACTATTCGATCAAATTAAACAAAATGTCTGGACGTCTAGCGGTTTTGGTATCAAGTTGATTGAGTATTCATGTTTAGCAAAGGGATTTTAGTTGTATATATATATAGGCGGATTTTTAATGTCAATCTCAATCTATTAAGTTAGGAAAATTTGATGTGTCGTCATAAATATTTGGAGGCAATGTTTAAGACGGATTTCACTTTAAGAAAATACGTGAGTGCGGACTAACATTTATATATCTACGCTTTTTAGTAAGGGTAAATTTTTTTTGATATTTTTTCACTTTGTTTAAAGAGTTACGGAACATCGAAATTTAAATTTAAGTTTGTAACCTCCACCATTAATGAGATTTTAAGTGCTGCTGATTAATATATGTTGCTATCCACAGTGGTTGTGATATATATATATATGCATGCCTGTCTAGATGAGACAACCACATGACAGGAATGTAACACTAATCTCTAATATAGAATTGTTGAGAGTCATATGACAGGAACTTAGCACCTAATCTTCAATATCGAATTTTAACATTATAACCATAATTTACTCTCATTTAATCCAGTGCCCAATTTAGTTATTCAATTTGATTTTTTTAAAAGGCAATATTTATTCCTAAAAGGTTGAATCCCCATGGCCCGACAGAGCGAATATCTGGGAGGATGTAAATTATAATAACTCAGTTGAACAAAGAGGCTAGGCATTTGCTTACCGTACACAATGAGCCACCCTCATTCTTACTGCGCACAAGGAGCTCCCCTCACTTTGAGAGGTTGCTCTTACACTGTCGCTGGTCTTTCTTCTCAAATTTCACCCATGTGACCAACTGAGCTGCCTATATGAGCTAAAAAAGGTAATATTTAATCTATGGTTTGAATGGTGACATGTAGATTGCGCTTTATAAAGGAGTTCATGAAATCCATGAGAGAGAGAGAGAGATTTCACTCTCTTAGTCTCTTTTCTACCAAAATTCACCTGAAATTAAACTTTTACTTTGCAATCCATTTACCATTTTATGCATTGTTGTTTACATGTTGAATGAGCAAATAATGGCATGACACATGTTTGATGGGAGTTGATAGAAGCTAGGTTCATTAATTTCAGAGAAAACCTCTTGACAAAACAATGGCCAACTAACCAATAGTTAATGACTCCGGCCAATAATTTAGACACCACCACGTATATCTTCTCAACTCTTCATCATTTTGCATATGCATGATATACATGTCACATCCAAATAATATTGATATTAAAATAAATAAGTTAAACGTGATTCTTGTACTTAAAAGCTAGAAGTTCAATTCTTGTTAACATTCTCTGGGCCAAATCTAAAAGCTACAATTTATTTTTTTTATGTGATTATAAAATTTTCCTAGTGTACACATCTATTACTGTTCTAATTGAATGACCACAAGATCAACCGATGATAGATGGTCACAAGATCGAACTTCAATAATAGGAGCATTAATTCTTTAGACTGAAACTGATTTAAAAAAGTATAGAACAAATACGTATAATAATAAAATCAGAAAGTTTTTAAAAAAATTCTCAGACTTTATTTATAGAAAATCACGTTTCCCAATTTCTTATTTCTAAAAATGTAAGATTACATCAAAACATATCAAGAAGATACGTAAATGAGGCAATGAAAGAAAAGACAGGTTCAATTTTTTGAATTTTTTTCTTGATTTGACACCACATTTATCACTAATGCCATCATCATCCGTACGGTTGTTTGTTCAACGGTTCAACCGTCTTTCCCTTGTCATTATATACTGAAATTAATTATATTGCTACCTATATCAAATTCAATGAGTATTCATTTCAAACTTGATGTATATTTCATTTAGGAGTGAACAATTTGTAGTCCACTTAATATGAAGATAAGTAACCTATAATAGCTAGGTAGACCCACATAGGGTCACCCAACATATATCAATGCATACATAATATTTTACATTTATACCAATCAGCCAATCACCAACCAGAAATTTGTAACAATTAGAAAGGAAACCCATAAAGTAAATGGAAGATTGAAAACCAGAAGATCAAAGTATGAATGTTAAGTATGATAAACCAACTCAGGGGAACTGTGAAACAGCAAATCCAACAGAACTAGGATAGGATCAGAAATCGAAACCGATACAGAGAACACAATCACACAAGCTAGTGACCATTAGAACCTGAAAAAATGCAGTTTGAACAACGCTGAAGAGTATGAAATCAGTGAGCACTGACGATGAATGCATGTTGGCAAACCCCGCATTCTATTGTCTCTGAACCGGAGCTTGGGACTTGAACCTGATACACAGTGAAAAAACACAACTCATTTATATGAACATGAATGCTTTACAGCATCTAAAACTACTTTGCAAAAGGCAATAGACAAGATCATGAACCTGCAAATGAACTGTACAAGTAGGGCAGGCCACCTCTTTCATCCGCCTTCCAGAACCATCTGACCTGGAGCCTGAGAAAGAAAATCAGTACAATTGCACGTTTAGCTCTCTCCCTTTCTTCTCTAGTCTCTATAGATAAGCAGCAGGTCATAAACAAGCATACTGAAATTCTAGTCAACTAACCTACCACCTTTCTAAGTTATAAAAGATCAGTACTTGGCAATGCATTATTCATTCAAATAAAAACTAGTGGAAGAAATCAACTCTAAACATGATTTAGATTTTAAAAGTGATTCAAATCCATATAGTAATCCAGATAGAGCGCAGGAATTTCTAGTAGCAAAAGCACAAATTGTGACAAACAAAATCAGTATCCTTGACTCTCTGAGTGTGGATTGCAGCGTGGGGGGAGGCAGCGGCACCAGGGGCTGATCCACCTCACCCACTGTTGGATCACCCACCCCCTAAAGAACCTCACAATTTTCATCAAGAGACTAGATACACAATTATAATTTATTTCAGCACTGAAACTTACCAGATGATGCCTTGGAGTTTCTCTCCATCTCCTCCTAAGGAAAAAGGAACAACCATAGTCATTAGATTAATTCGATAGCAGAAGATTCAGTTAACAGAAGAAGAAATATGAGATAGCACTTTAACTTAGTTATCACAACCTTTCATCTTACTATCTATGTGTAAATATCTTTTGCTTAAGAAAATGGAAATCGGGCTTAAGGATTCTCTATAGCATTAGGCATTACCTCATGTGTAACAAGGTTTCAGAATATAATATACACCAAACATAACAAGTTTGAGACTACATTAAACAACAAAGAAGTTTAAAAATTCATAATTGTAAGTCACCTGAAGCTTCTTAGCTAGGTCTTCATGACTCTGCAGCACAGGTCTACTTGCAGCTTCCTTAGCATTGCTTAACCTGCGAGAAACCTCAGCCTGAAAGAAACAGAATATTGTAATATGTCATTTCCACAAATTTCAGGTAGTAACTTTGATGTGTGTATTTTATTGGACAGGCAGGAAGGAGTAGCAGAAAATTATGTGACCAAAACATAACCACTAAATATACACAATTACACTAACACACCTTGCATCGCTCGCAAACTCGGACAACTGGTGCATTTTCATCAGCTGTCAATGCAACTCTTCCTTGAGTGCACTTGTCACAGAAAATATCTCCACAATTACGGCAGTGATGCTGAAAGAATAAGCCAAAGAACATTCATATTTAATTCTAGAAACACTTCCCAGCCTCTAAGGGGCCTTGGAAGGAGATGGTGTTGGTAAAGGGTGGAATTTAGAAGGCTAATGAAGGACATATTTAGGGAAGTTAATCATGAAACATAAGGATGATGCATACCTTTCGATTGAAAGCACTAAAGTCTGACCCACAACCTGTGCACTTGGTTACTGCTTCATCAGGAACCTGTAAATGTTGGTGGAAAAAGTGAAGAGGCATCCACAATAGAATAACATGCTTCGATTAAAACTTAAAGAGAACTGAAGGGGGAGAAAATTGAAGGAAACACAAATTAGTTTGCCTCTCACGAGATATTTGTTATCATAGTTTGCACAAAATGGTTGGAAATGGACCAGAATGTTCACTACACTTCTGCTCTTCTAGTCTACATATCACGTGAATGATGAGGCATATATAAAAGAAACAATAGATGATCTAGTTACCCAATGATCTTTCTCCTCATTGACAGGCTTTATTGCAGTAAGCCAATCGGCAAAACCTTTTTTCTTTTCAGCTGGCTGTTCAGCCATCTTATGAGATTCAGCTTGCCTACTTCTTCCACCCATCTCCTTAAACTGCATTACCAAAAAATGTTATTTAAAAAAGAGAGAGAGAGAGAGAGAGAGAATTGAGAACAAGAATTCAGGATAAGAAGTTTCACATATGCAGTTGTGCAGTACAAAAGAAATGCAAGTACTTAGCATAAGCTCTATATAAGATGTCATGCAATGCACCCAAAACATCTCGAACTTTGCAAATATTTGAGTGGATCAATTCATCATTTTATATTTGCTATAAACAAGTACCATGATCCAGTTTACAGAAAATAAATGAGAAGCATCAAGACAAGGAGTAACATATGTAAGCTCATAATAAATAAATAATAAAAATTTTGTACAACTTCTTTGTACCTGTATAGTAGCAGCTGTAACAGTGTCTAAGAGGGTGTTGGTGGTATAACTACTTGACTTCAGCCTGATACGCCTTGGTTCTATGTCTACGGTGCTTTTTGACCAAAAGGCCAAGGTAGACGAATCAAATACCTAGACAGGATATAAAGCAACCACTTCAGTGACTTAACAGAGTAAAATTGGAGCCAGCAAAGTACCAACTACCATATAGTTAATGAGGTAATAACACAACCCTTGTTTTTATTTCACAATAGAATAAAAAAATGAGATGCTGAACTTACTTCACATCTTGTAATTGTATCAAGAGGGTATATTCTCAATGTCCGACTGGTGCTCGGGTCTAGCATCCGAATTCCATCCAATCCAATCTGTATGATGTCACACATTACAATCCCAAGTTAAAATGCTTCTTGCCAAAACAAGGCACAACATGAAAGGTGGAGTGTGTGCCTTTACATTGCCCTTATACAAATGGATAAAGCATTGCCTATTAGTGTGTTATTCAATTCCATCTCCATGCTTATCCATCTAACATAATCGAATTACACTAAAGCATGAAGCTTGTGTCATTTCTTTTTCTTAAAAGCACGCCCAACATAAACTAATTAAGCAAAAAGGAGCAAACATTTAGAGCTGCCTGTTGGCAACCAAACCAATAGTAAAGCACTCTGTACATGCCATGAGCTTAGACAATGCTCATTCAACTACAGGCTAGGCAAAAACAATTAAAGTGCAAATGTGCAATTACTGAAAACTGAAATGCAAGTGTTTGTGAAGAAATGAACCTGGCAAAGAACATCTTGGGTGCTCTGGCCACCACTTTCTGCCAGTAGCTTAACTCTGAACTTCTGCACTCCATTTTTCACATCCTGCTGGGCCTCGGCTTTCGGGACTGCTCGGACAGTCTTTGTACTCAAGCTTGATGACCTGTCCTTCTCTGAAGAATATCCAATTGGCCTACCAAAATCGTCGAAACCAGACCAAGTTGACGACTTTGGAGCCGTGCCTCGAGCACCGTATGGCTCAACCTTACTCCCCTGATAAGCATACACTCCATCACCATAACCTTCATTCCCATAGTCTCTCTCTGGTCGTTTACCATAATAATCTTGTCCTAAGTCGCCTCTACCGGACCCGTAACTCCCATACCGACCTGCAGTTTCATCCAAATATCCTCTAGATTGATCGAATTTCATATTATTATCATAGGAATTGTCGTGTTCAGAGCTAGGTTGATTGTATTGAGACGGATAGATAGAAGAATACGAACTATTAGGCGTAGGGCTATGATTGGAGGAAGGGGCGTAACTCGGGGGCTGATCGAAGGGCGGATAGAAGGACTGTGGCTGAGTAGGAGGTTGATAGGCTCCGTGAGCTTCGAATCGCGGAAATGGAGTGGAAGATTGAGGTTGTTGAAGCGGCGGCGCCGGCGGATTGTAGGACTGGAAATTAGGCGCAGGCGAAGTTGGGACAGGATCTGAATGTTGAGGATAAGCAGCGTAAGAAGAAGGATATGCAGAGTAATCGGAATTGGGAGTGAAGGCGCCGCCGGCAGTGAAGGGCGGAGCGGAGGCATAGGAGGGCTGCGGCGGTGGCGGAGGATGATGATCGAGTAAATTGGGAGTGGAGTTAGGGATAGGATTGGGATTTTGGGGGTACTGAGTGTAGGAGACGGAGGTGTAATCGCCGTGATGCATCGTGGCGTGGAAACGAAGCGCAGCGCCGGAGCACAGAGCGGAATTCTCCGTTGAGTCGCCGATGATGAGACAGCTGAATTCTTCAGCAAAATTGAAATGATTGGAGAGAGAGTGTGTGGTGGATGAGGGTATTTTAGACATTCAACGCCACTTGAGTTTAGCCCATTTTAACACAACTGTCCAACAATCCAAGGCCCAATTTATTCATTATGGACTCGTTAACAGACCTTTCTAAAGCAGATATCGGACTAAGTTTAGCCCATACAGCCAAATTTATTTTTTTTTTTTTTTTTTGTGATGTGAAAATCCAATAGTTATACCGTGAACACGAGTCCACTTTGTAAGATGAATTCACGTTCATTTACATTTACATACTGAATATTCACAATTTACATATTAAATATTCATAATTTGAATTGTGAACATTTAGCATGTAAATTGTGAGCATTCAGTATATAAATTGTGAACATTTAATATGTAAATTGTGTATTTTGGACCTGAGTCCATCTTGCAAGGTGGACCCAGATCCACCAAATAATTTGCCGTGAACAATTGTTATATCATAGACTAAGGTTCATGTGCAAACTCTAATACAAAAAT
>CM008343.1:9558846-9569341 GCA_002525835.2 Ipomoea batatas | reverse complement strand
CCCCCCCCCCCCCCCCCCCCCCCACCAAAAAATATATAATATGTTTGATTATTGACGTGATCGAATTTACTCCGGACCGCAGTACGTCTTCTTTCACCAAAATAGAACAAATTGAAAAGTATTTTAAAAAAATTCGGAAGCCACTCTATCAGAGCCAGGTTTCGATCCTGGGACCTGTGGGTTATGGGCCCACCACGCTTCCGCTGCACCACTCTGATTTTGTTTTCTTAAACTATTATAAATGTATTTAAACTTTGTTCCTGGAGAAGTATTTCTCTCCACTTCTTTGGCTATGAAGGTAAACCCAACTACTACAGTACTCCTACACTAATGCTTTAATTATTATGGAATGAATATTTATTACTTGAGCTGTTGATAACTTCTTTGGGGAGACCCCATAAAAAAAATAAAAAATAAAAACTTTCACTTTGGCAAATACTTGTAACTTGAATATCATATTTCCATTGCTAATATTAAGAGAATATATTTTGTTTAAACTCTAATGCACATGATGATGTCTATCTTGATTTTTTTGCTTGTAAACAATTTAATGTCAATTAGTATTTTTTTTAATTATATTACAATATTTTTTTTTTTGAAATAAAAACAAGCTAACTTCATTACTGAAACTCACAAGTTAAAACAAAACATAAAAATCATAATAAAATTATTCAAAAATAACATCCAATATGGTCAAATGCTAAATTATGTCAGTGATGTACTTCGTATTAATCCTTACAATAATGTAATGTTCTTTAAGGAGAAACATGGCCTACATTAATTTTTCTCTCTTTTCTGTTTATTTGTATTTGCATCCCATGTGATGAAATTAATACACTTAAATTTTAATCAATCTTCATTTATGGAGCAAAGCAATTTTCTCAAAAGTGTTAGGTTCTGTATTAATATTTCATTCTTTCAAGTATTTGCGCAAGGCGTCATAAAGTATATAGTTGAAAACTCTCTGTCACATGAAAGAAATCTGATTACACGTGAGGAATTTAAGCGTGACCATTTAATAATTTCAATCGTGCGGGCTAAGTAATACTAACATTAATGGTGTAGGAAATTGGTGAGCAATATGAGTTCATAATAAAGTGAGCAATAAACCAATTGTTCTATATCTCTTTACAACCAATACACCAAAACACCATTTTGGTGTAGGAAATTGGTGCAATCTTCCTCCAGTGAAGGCATTGTGCAACACCATTGAGATCCAACACAATCTAAAATAATTGAAAATTTCAAACTGAGAGTCAAAATTAAATCGAATGTCAAAATCAAATTCCAAAAATGGCACAAAAGGAGAAAATTGTGAGGTCTTTAAACCATAAAGTACGTTGTAATTGGCAAAATTAGTAACTAAATATTTAAAATAGAAAAGGTGAAGAATATGGGGAAACCTTCCCCTTCAATTCGTGGTAAATATGGATGAAGAAAACGTTTGTTTTGGTGTTTGTTTGTTTGTTTTTTTTTTTTTTTTTAATTTATTAAAGTCATGTTGCCAAAGCAACTAAATAAATAAATAAAAGGAAACCAAACACCCCCCACCCAAATCAATTAAAATTGGACATGTAGATATTTTTTTAAAGGAAAGTAAGAAACCAACCAACAGAAAACATCAATTAAAATTGTACATGCAACTTACTAACTATGCAATAAGTTGTTATAATTGAAAAAGTCTTATTGCCCTATAAACTAATAAAATAAAATAAAAAGGAAACCAACCACAAAAAACACACACACACACAAACATATATTAATTACGTGTAACTTGATAAACTGTTATAATAAAAAAGTGCTCGTTACTCATTGAAAAAGGATTGAAAAAGGAGATGACCTAATACGTGAAGCATATGAAGATTATTATTGCAGAAAACACTTCTTGATTGAGTTTGTCGTACATGGATAAATTTCCCGATCACCCAAAAATGTTCATTACACTTTCTTTTTCCCATTACAATGTAGAAGAGGCTTGAACTCACTCCCTTCCATGTGAGAGTGTAAACCGGGTGCCATTAGATCACAATGTCTTTGACAAGGTTTTACAAGTTATTCAATGCAAATTTTAAACTTTAGTATCGGTGGATAAATTTTATATATTTAAAAATTTTATTAAACGCAAAAATTGAACCTGATCGAAATTAATAAAAAAAAAACTGTTAATCAAAATAAATAAAGGAAAGAAGAAGAAGAAGAATTAGTTAGAATAATGAATATTAAAGGCAGCAAACAAAACAATATAAGTTTGACAGAGAAAATTAAAGATAACGTTTTGAAAGATTAAAGATAACTTGTTATGTATAATGTATTAAACAAATTAATTGGCATGTTATCTCCATACACGGAGCATGTGTGGGTCGTCGAACGTGAATGATTATGCTCAAATTATTTATGCACTTTTAATTAAATAAAACTTAATTATTAATTAACGATGTTAGTACCGATGTTATCTGATCTTATTATTAATATTTATTGAGTACATTATTAAATTTTAATATAATTATTATTTACATTACAAATGATAAAACTAGTCGAGTTGAATTTTGATAGACTCCATTTGAAATAATTCTCTTAAACACTGTTAAATTCTGTGTAGAATTTGAAAGTAAAATAACTTTTTTTTTAAAACAATATCTATTATAATTCGAATTTAATTGTCTTATCCCTAGAAAGCAATTACATGCGACGCATTATGCTGCTAAAATTATCTTACTACTTATTATATGTTCAACTCATGATATATGATAATTTTAGCTTGAGGATTAAAGAGGTCTCTTAGTGTCATTTGTTTTATCTTTAAAGACCTATAAAAAAATTTTTTTAAAAAAAAACTCCAAAATAAAGTTGAAGGGCATGGTTATTTTGTGACTAGAGATTAGAGATAAAGTAATAAAATTTTAAAAGTGTATAGATTAGGTAGGTTCAAAGAAGACCCTTTGTCTCAACTTTGCCCTTGCCCTCATCAGCCTAAGGCAATAGTTTGGGCCACACCTCCTTGCAATTTGAGAATATGAATCCTTAACTTAGGAATAAGCTAAGGGGTAGTATTAAACCATGATTAAGGAAGTGATGTTTATGAAAGTCTTGGTACCCAATGGATCAGCTTTGCAATAAGAGTTCCACTGTACGAACTCTGATCTTAAATTCACTTCATGATGGGGTGAGTATAAACATCTTAGTCAAATGGTCCCAAAAAAAGTTGTATATTAAGAATGAAAAAAGCTTCAAATATACCATTAAACTTGTATGTTTCGTGCAATTAGATCATCGAATAAAAATGTGTGCAATTGATATTATTTGTAGGTAAATAACAAATTGTCGGTAAACTTTTGATTTAGCATGCCACATGAAAAATAAAATAATTTTTTCTTTAATTATTTAATAAATATAATATAATATTAATTTTTATATTAAAAAACAAAGCCACATCTCTGCGTCCTCTTCCATCAACGTTAACGGGGCGGCCACCTTCTCCATTGACATTGACAAAGGTGGCGGACTCCTACATAGATGGAGGAGGCAGACTCCTCCATCTAGTCATCTACGTATGGAGGAGGGGTTTTGAAAAATAAAAAATAAAAAATTTAGAGTCCAAGACGAAGAAGGTGTAGCCATGGTTGCCTCCCCTTCGTCCAGATTTGAAGAAGAAGAAGAAGCTAACTCCCCTTCGTCCAGATTAGACAAAGAAAAAGGCAGTCATGGCTGCCTCTACTTGAAGGTTTTTTTTTTTTTTTTTTTTTTTTTTTTTTTTTTTTTTTTTTTTTTTTTTTTTTTTTTTTTTTTTTTTTGGTTTTTTTAATATTTGTTAAAATGATAATTAAAATAATTTTTTATTTTTAAAATTAATTATATTAAATGTCAAATCATTGATTTAACATGTTAATTTAACTTTGAGCAACAGGTAAAAAATTATAATTGTACATTTTTTGCAGGTTTATTGTTCTAATTTCACACTTTTTTTTTATTTGATGGTACAATTGCACAAACTACATAAACTCAATGGCCTATTTGATACTTTTACCATTAAGAATTTAAGAGTAAGAAGAGCTAGTAAACATTAGAAATACATGTAATAATTTTGTGTAATAATTATAAAAACACACACACATATGGGAAATTATGAAAACATAGTTTGTACCTTGAATCTTTAGGAAATTATTAATTTCCTTTTTGTATGTGCTTGTAAGTATAAACAATTGTGGAAGAAGGGGAAAAGAGAAAGCAATTCGCTACTCTTACAACTATATACACATTCTACTTTGTTCTCACATTCTCTCTTAGAACATATTTGATTGGATGGAAAAAGTTTTTCAAGGAAAAAGTTTTCCTTAAATTTGAGGAAAATGAAATTTTCTCATGTTTAGTTCATGAATTTGTTTTTCACAGAAAAATATTTTATTTACTTTCTAAGGAAAAAGTTAAGGGGTGGTATTTTGTTTTTGTTTTTTTTTTTTTTTTTAATGAAAGTTGAGAAGAAAGTATCACACACTTAGACAATTTGACCCTTATTATTTTTATTATCATTGTGTAAATATATTTTAGTCTTTATATTGTTATTCATTGCCATCCCAACAATAACCAAACAACGAAAAGTATATTCCTAGTAATTTATTACCACAAACTAAACAATGAAATCAATTTTCATGATAATTGTCTTCTTAAAGAATTTCAATTCTATTTTTCAACGATTATGTTAGTTGGACTTTTATCCTATGGACTATAAAATCACGGGTCTAGTTTCATTAATTAGATTTGTTAGGTCGAAAGACTTTAATTTTGACATTGTCAATTTTCTTTGGTGTTGTAAAATTCACCGAATTCGAAAATTTTTATATTTCTTGATTTTGATGATTATAAAATAAATACAAAGTGATATAGTATGTTGGAAATATTTTTCTAACGTAAAACAAGGAGTAATTAGCATGAAGGGAAGTCATAGTCAGAAGTAACGACTAGTTGCCCACAATACAATAGTTCCAATCCAATCTTCTCACACTACACTAGAAAACCGGCCATATCATATCATATCATGGCATTGAATCGCTCCACCATTGCCGTCCGGTCCCAGAGGAGCCTTTCCAATTGGCACATTCTTAACAGCTTTCCATGAAAAGGCTCCTATTTTCTTGATTTCTTTCATTCCATCTATCTTTAGCCCCTTCCCCTCTGCCTATTGTGTTCAACTTTGTCTTTTTTTAGTGAGCCCCCATTGTTGTTTTCTCCCTCTCACTCCACCTATCACTTAGTTCCCNCTAGACTCATACCTCTACTACCGAGACCAACAAATTTCTCAAGTAGGTAATTGCACACTCCCAAATTAGGAGTTCGTTGACTAAGGTCCAAACAAAAGAAGAGGTGAACATCATGCAAACACACGAGAATATAAACCTTGGTGTAAAGAGCAATTTCCAAGAATATTCAACAAAACAAATATTTTGGCACATCATTGATAAGTGCCTAAGATAGCCGCGTTTTGAGAGGCATTTAGCTAGGATTAGAATATGCTATAATTGATGTTCGTTAGGCCTAAAAACATGCTAGAATAGCACGATTTTATCACATATAGGTTTAGGGACTAATTGCGGGTGTTTTTCTATAATTTGCACAAAGCTGAACTTTCGTAGGGCATTCCGGCGACATCTCAGTAAAACAGGCGTAACAGGAGCTAGGAGTGTCCGAATGAGGCGAGGCAAGTTGCTATGGAACCGCATCGTTAAGGGCTACAACCTAGAAGAAGAAAACAAAGGCAAATTTTGGGTGCACGCAGCCTTCATGCGTGAAGCACTCATGGATGGATTCCAGTACGCGTCCACGTTTATATTAAACCCTCCCCTGCATTTTTGAGATCCCCAATTCATTTAGACCTGATTTTAATTGGTCTTTCCCCTTTGGGGGAAATTTCCCTTCAATTCTTAGGTTAGATTTCGTAGTTAGAGGTAGATGAAGCTAGAATTGGTCCACAAGACAAAGAAGATGTAATAGATCCATTGGATTGCTTAGGTATCTCTATTCTACTCTTATTTTCATTAATTTCATTGTTATTTTCTATTGCTTTGATCTTTGATTTGAATTATGTTTGAGTAGATTAGTAGAGGGGATTGTTTGCCCCACATTAGCCATTGTGATTGATGATTGAATTCTTCAATTTGCTTGTGAAAATGAAGTAGGGTTTTAGTCTTGTGTGGATGGTGTTCTTCATGATTTGCTTCTATTTCGGCCGGAGTAGATAGTGGACTTAGTGAAAGTGAGTGTGTGCGCGATAGCCACTACAAGAAAAATCGCGATTCACGACGAAAAAATTCCGTCGCGAAACAGCCAAATTTCGTCGCGAAACAGGTTTTGCGACGGAATTCGTTCCGTCGTCTATCAGCTCGTCGTATCTCCATTTGCGACGGAAAAATTCCGTCGCGAAATATGACGACGGAATCGCGACGGAAAAATTCCGTCGCGAAATAAGACGACGGAATAATTCCGTCGCAATTCCGTCGCGATTTGGCAACAAAATATTAAAAAAAAATAGGGAATCCGCGTCTGTTCTTTTAACAACAAACGCGGATACCCTTTAAAAAATTATAATAAAAAAAAAAAAAGCAAATCGAAATAGCAATATTTTTTTTTTGCACTGTGTAACTCTGAATACAATGAAATTAAAATTCCAAAAATTACAGTGACACAATACACACTGAGTTCATTACATAGTAATAATAAGAACAAGTTCATTACATTGTAATAATAAGAACAGCCTTGATCAACCAAATGCATGTTGATATATTTTCCCATCTTCAGTTCGAGAGAATGGCAGTCCATAGTTCTCAAGCTCTATGACTGCTTTTGAAGCTTCTCTACACATATATTGAATAACATCCCAATCACCTAAACAAATTATCACACAGCTCTCACTTACAGCATAATAGCATATATACAACCATGTGTTTGTAACAATAATCAATAGCAGTGTATTTAAATTTTAAGATCTCATAAAGAAAAAAGAAAAAAATGCTAATTGAAGCACATGTGCCACCTCCAATCATCCTCAATATTTTAACCACAATAATCAAGTGCCACAAATAAGTGAAGTGGATCTGATTCTAACCACAATCATACCTAGTGCCACCTCCAATCATCCTCAATATTTTCTAGTGCAGCATTTATACCACCCTACAAATGAATTCAATTAGTGTTAGATTACAATATAAAGTCTCACCAAGCAAATTATGTACAACTACTACATGCAAAATGCTTGAATACTTTGTGTGATTCAATGATTAATGAAAATAAACTAATCAGGTTCAATCTAGGCAATATGCAATAGAACACTATATTCATTTACCTGCAGTTGAGCCACGAATATATATATATATATATATATATATATATATATTGCACATTGTAAAAATCTCAAAAATTGAGGGCAGCAACCTGTTGTTATATTAGCAGTTTACATGAGATACCTCCTGTTGGTCCCGATAGGGTGGGAAAAGTCTAGAGGGGGGGTGAATAGACTTTTCAAACAATTAAAAACTTTATAACACTTCAACCAGAGTGATTCCAAGTGAATAAATTCAACTTGAAATCCGCAGCGGAATATTGTACGGTAAAGTGCTATAGGACGAAACTACGTAAAACTAAAGAGATAACTCGCATGCAAAACGTTGGAAATACTCAGAACAGCTCAAAGAACAAGNCAAAGAATGTATGTAGATTAATTAAGGTTACCGTATGGATGTCGGAGAGGTAGCATCCATTGCATTACACTCTTCAGGTCTGTAAAACCTTCTGACTCTGATACTTACATCATTAGGGTTGAGCTGTGCGGGTGAAGAAGGCGTATCCACTGACACAAACTGGCATATTACATTGCTTTTGGCATTGAATCCTCGTCATCTTCGATGACACTTTGGTTGCCATTCTGGGACTCCTCAAAATGGGAAGGACTAATGTAGAGAAAGTCGAGAGCTTCGTAGTGAATCCCTTGATATGTGAAGTTAATCGTGGATTCACTGTACCAGAATGTGTTCTTTTCTTCCTGGGATTTTCTTGCTTTGCAGGAATGGCAATGTCGGTTGCCTAGTCCTATGGTTTAAATTTTTAAACAAAAAAACCCGCCTTTGTGGGGACAGTATAGGTTTTGGCAAAAGTATTCTGTCTCTTTGTCTTCTTCTTCTTTTATGGGCCATGGTTTCGGTTGGATTTTAACGTCCAACGATTTTGTCACGTTGGAGGGATGGAAATCGAGGCAGTCCTCGGTCAGGCAGAGCTCCTTCTTGTGGGTGTTGATTCCAAGGACTGTCTCGAATGCCCCGACCATCACTCGTCGATGGTAGGCAACCTTTGTCCCGTCTGAGGATTGAAACATGCATTCCACGAAACAAATGGTTGAATCCCGGCCCCCGCGAGGTTGGTTGACAAGCACGACGGAGCTGGCGAAACCAAAACTCCATTGATGGACACTCCTCAGTAATAAAATGGATTATCGCCCTCAGAAGTTACCGCGGTTGCTCGGGCAATCAATGAAACCTCATTTCTACTACTTGAACTACCCGCCCATTTTTTGGGAGATTGATAATACGAAATCCATTTCTCGTCATTAACTTTCTTTGATCTCACTACCGTTTTGTTTTTTTCCATTGTCGGTTTCAGAAGTGGAGAAATACTATTGTAGTTATACTGTGGACAATGGGTCATGGCTGATACTGCGATTGTGTTGAACTCATACTATTGTAGAAATACTATTGTAGTTATACTATTGTAGAAATACTATCTACTAATTGCTCATCTTGTTTTCTTTCCCTTTTCTTTTTTCACTCCAAAATAAATGTTTTTTAGACAATATTTTATACAATAGTTATTATAAAATTAGTCTTTAAAAAAAGAGCACGGCTACTGCAATTAGAACTCAAATACAGTTAAAATTCAAATACTATTGCAGTTAAAATTCAAATACAAATATTCTGCCATATTAATAAATAACAAATATTTACCAGATTAACAAATAACAAAAAAATAATAAATTAGCAATATTTTTCCAGTTTAACAAATAACAAATATTTGCCAGATTAAAAAGTTTAGAAATATTATGCGAGATTAAATGCATTCTTAGATATTATTTGCCAGATGCCCAAATTAACAAATAACAAAAAAAATTCTGATTTTGCAATTACCAAATAAAAAGATTCATACATGCAATAGAGTTGTAGAATACCTTGTTTGTTAAGAATTTCCCATTACAATAGATTCTGCTCCGACAACTATTACAATATGCGTAACATAACGCTGCGGAAGCTTACATCTTACAGCAGTAAACTGGGTGCTACCGCCACACTTAGAGTGACGCCTATCTCCTCTTTGATAAAACTTCCACTCTAAGTGCACAGGCTAAAAGAAACACACTCAACATCAACACCCCAAACATCAAAATATAATATTCTAGGCATATCTATTAATATCAAAAGGTATTTACAAGAATTTGCCTGATGGCTGTTATTTACAAACTTCGGGTCCTCCAACAGGCTAGAGCCAGCCAAAACTAAGGCTACCAAGAGATATATATACACAAAAAGAGAAAACCATCCAAAAACTTCCCAACTCTGGCCCTCTAATCCAAACTTCGGTACACCGGTGTGGTGTACGTGCCCCAAACGAGGTGCCACTCTCCCTCGAACCCCATGATGTGATCGAGGAAGCGACACTCGACTAACATCATTGACCACTCGCCATGAAAATCTCGTGGGTCAGAGTCCCACGGACACGGGTAGCGGACAATGAACTCGATAGGGTCAGAACCGGGAATAAGCTCTATGGGGTAGTACCAATACTGAGCATTTGACTCATCTACTAAGTCCAAAAAGGAATAAGGATTGACTGGGCTGACTGGGGTTGCTGGAGTATAGTCAGGGGACGCTGGAGTATAGTCTGGAGAGTTTTGAGAATCGGGTGGAGAATAGGGGTCTCTGTCCGGCGTGTCATGCAAAGTCTGACCAACAAAAGTAGGTCCCGGGCAAACATGATCAGGAGTGTTTGCCGGGCTACAGGATCCTTCACTGGATGACATCTGAAATGACGTACACGGTGAAGTGTAGTTAGCACAACGGCTAAGTAAGGTAATCCATTTAATTCTTAAAGGTAAATACACATTACCAAATATGGTGTCCATGCCTTTCATTACTGCAATCAACAATTAATGCCATATAATCACAAGCATATAATGAGTATATAAGTCACAACACATTTCCTTATCAAACTTCCTAGTTCATCAAACTAGGTTGCCTTTGACTTCTTTTCATACAGGATAGGTTTTCAGAACCATCCCTGTCTATCACATATGGCAATGCCACAATTATGACCTCTAGTTGTCTTTAATTACGAAAACGCCACTTAGTTTCTGACTAGAAGCAAGAGACCTTATTGAGGATACAAGTTTCTTTGACTAGACCGAAATCGGATCTGGACATGGGGATTACGGTCCTGCCCCAAGTCTCGTTCGTGATCCCTT
>CM008343.1:9533329-9553839 GCA_002525835.2 Ipomoea batatas | reverse complement strand
TCATTATTGTTAATTTGTCCTTCCATGGGAGCACTCCTTTTGTTAGTGGAAGACAATTGGAATCAATTAGTGTCTTCTTCCTCTTCCACTTGGAATCAATTACAGCTCGTTTGATTTGCTCAAAAATATTTGAACGGAAATGAAATTGAAATTCCATGGAAAATAAATTCTAAGAAATGGATTCCATTGTTTGATTGGTAAAAAAAAATTACTGAGAATATATATTCTATTGTTTGGTTGGGTTTAGAAAAGTAAGGAATAATGAATATAAAGAATATGCGCCTAAAAAGATGAATGAATAAATAGTTATCTATGTAATTAAGAAACTTTCATAAGGGTAAAACGATTTAGTATGTTAATTTTTTTCCAAGCCTTGTGGAAAACAAAATCTCACCTCTTTGTAAAGAATTCATTTTCCTCAACTTTGAGGAATACATTTTCTATGTTGTTTGGTTCATTTTCCATCCAGAAACAACATAAAACAACATTTTCCTTCACATTTTAGGAAAATATTTTTCATGGAAAATATTTTCCATCCAACCAAACACACCGTTAGTGTCTTCTTCCTTCTTCCTTAAGTTTGAATCCCCAACTCGAAGGCTCCCATGCCCCGACCCATAATTTAGAGGATGTAAATCATGGTAACGTAGTTGAACACAAGTTAGACCTTTACTTACTGTGCACAAGGAGCCCTCTCACTTTGAGAGGTTGCTTCCACACTGCCGCTGGTGAGACTCAATCCCTGGTATTTCTTTTTGAACTTTACCCTGTGATTGTTAGAAATGTATGTCCTAGGAGCTAACATTTATTGTTTTTGGCATTGATTTCTAATTAAATAAATATAATAAATAATTGTTTTATTTATTTTATTTTGACTTAATTAATATTTGATGTTATTCTGTACAATCTTCTTAATTCTTCATTCTTAAAGAGTTAAGAATATGAGTGACAAAGAATTAATAAATAAAGTACTGTAAAAATGTTTCTAGTCATACGAATTCTAATTGGGCATTAGAATTTCAATAAGACTAGTACATTGTCTTTCTTATGGTGAGTCTCATGACATTCTGTATGAAATACAGAGAGTGGACATGTGGATGATTGTTAGAGAACAAGTTATTGAACAATGATTGACTACAACGTATCGTGCGCATAGTGTTTACCGGTATGTTGTATGTTATAAGTATTTTACCTACCTGACATCGGTATGTTGTATGTTATAAGTATGCAATAATCATTTTACTTGAGACGACATGGTTGTCTCATACATATGGTGGACTAGTTTTTGCTAGTATGCGCCTTTTGTTCCTTATGGACTATAATTGTACTTGGTGGCCTAGTTCGGTATTGTACGAAGACATGTGTGCATTCAATAGAAGATCCACCGCCTTGAGGTAACAAGGATGTTCTAGTCTATTCAATAATCATACAAAGAGAATCTCTGGCCAGAGTATAATGAAGTTGAGCTTCAGGTTAAGAATATTGAATAGACATATTGACCAGGTTTATGGGTTTGACCAAGTTTGACCATGACTTTACCTGGTTCGGAACAAGTGTTGTGTGGAAGGAATGCTGCATGATATTTGTAACGGAAATGTTCATTATAATATATTTAAATATATATATATATATATATATATATATATATATATATATACATTGTCAACTAGGTAGTTATGACATAGTGTTAGGTGTTACTCATGACTTACGAATTATTTAATAATGAGTTATTAAATATTACTCATTACAATCAATTTTTGGTAATTGATTGTAATTATTGTCAAAATATTTGTGTTGCCTAGGAAAATTTCTATATATTCTTTATTTTCTTATATAGTTCCTCCATTTCTAGTGTTGGTATGTTCATCTTGTACAGGGGAAGAAGTTACCGTGTAATGACTGGTGCAAAACCAAGGCACTCAAGGGAACTCTTTAAGAAAGGTACTTTAGTACGACCTTGAGGATGATGTGTGTTCTAATTGCTCAGACGGGAGTTGCATTTATCTTGAGGGATCCTGTGACAAGAGGGACTTGTGTACCGTTCATCAATTTCAAGTTATGCTTCTGAACAAGTTCAATGGATACCTGAGGTGATCTTAGCTTATTGTATAAGTATTTTGTGTAGTTGTACTTAATCATACTAGTAAATTGATATTGATCTAGACTTGTGTCTCGCGGATTCAACTGGATTAACAATACCATGGCCGGACTAGATAGTAAAATTCTGAGGAGTTATTTGATTCATAAAGCATTGGATCGCCGGAGTATAGTTTTTGAGGTGAAAAATATAAAATAATTCCTAAATTAAACTTGCTTAGCGATTATGTCCTGATTTCGATCTCTCTGAGAAATATTGAAGGATAGTGAAGATAAGTGATAAGATTGATAAGATAATTGTAAACGGAGTGCGGTATTTATAATACCATGGCTTGAGATGATGGTGAGTGATAGCGAGTTTCAGCGTTCGAAGATGATCGGTGGTGCAGTTTAGCGGTGCGTCGCTGGCTACCTCGCTCAGATACTTGACCACCGTTTGTACTTCATTAGAAGCCACTTCATGAATGACTCCCTTCTTTTGTAACAGATCAACATCTTGGCCACTGTGAACAATATCACTGAGGAACCCCAGATAGTCGTTTACTACCTTTTCCGTCGGACCTTGGTGATTCTCGTAATCTTTAAGGCATGTGTACAAGTACATGGTGATCTCATTGAAAGTGAAGACAGGCAAATGAAGGACCTTCTTGGTGAACGCATTACCCTTGATGTTAATCTCTGTAATTGCCATGCCGCTTACCCCTTTAAAGTCCATACCTTTATCATGCATTTCTGTGGCACTACTCATCTTCTCACGCTGCGGGTTCAAATTGGAATTGTTTCCTCCAATCTCAACGAGGGGTGTCGCTTCTGGATCAATGTTTTCACGTTGGAACCTAATGTCTCCTCTTGTCGTCGTCCCAACCAATCTTGAATGGAGGCCATGAAGTATGTCTACTGTAGCTTCTTGCGTGGAATTGCGCACAGGACCAAAGAAAAGGTCATATAGAACACTTTTGAGTACTAGATCTGGAGAAGAAGAAGAAGAGGAGGGCTTTTCCCAATTCTCATCTGACACAACCTTCTTGAAGAAAGAAGTAGTGTCGATTAGTTTATTGAGCACAAGCAGTGGAATTTGGTTGCCAGGAAACACTGCGGACTTAGTGAACCCAATTTTCCTTTCTTCAATGTCATTATTATCGCTGCCAAATAGGGTATCAAGCTGATGGCCACGGAGTTTACTACGTTCTCTAAGTTTACTCACTCCTAATCCAAGAAATACAAGCATTTGCAGTAGGAATAAGCAGCCATGATTTATCATCATAAATTTAAATCTGCTTTCTAGCATCTCATCAATATTTGCCTCATCATAAACACTTCTTGCTTCTTCTACAACCTCTGCAATTTTACTCATGTAGTAACCCTTTATCACTTCTTCCTCATCATCAATTTGAATGTCGTCTCTTAATACTGGATCGCGCCTCGCCTGATCTACAAAATAATTCCAAGCCTCTTTGGTTACCGATTGACTAAATAGTAGGTTGGCCTCTGCATTTGGGTTAGCGTCTCCCGGTACCTCTACCTCCATCTCTTCGTACAAGGGACCATATGCATAAAAGAATGAGCCACTTTGGAAGTCAGAAACTTCTCTGGGATCCTTGTGTTTGATGATTCGAGTTCCGTTGGACTGTGACATCATATCGGACTTAACGAAATAGATCAGATCAGAGTTTACACTTCAAATTAGTCTGCAACCAATTCAACAGAATTATATTCATTATTTTGGTTACGTTGAACAATTATATGCATGCATGCAAAATTATATATTTTTCCCTTTGAAGCTATTTAATTTTCTCTCTGATCTCAAACATCTTACACCCAAATTTCATATAAAATTTGTCTTTAAAAATTGTCCACAAACCCTAAAGAAATTAAACCGGCTACAGATGCACCGTCCAGATAGACTAATCCTCCTCTGCAAAACTCACGCCATTTTGTCTCCCTCAAGATCACGACAAATAAGAACTGCTTTGGGAAACATAGTTGGTTCCATTTCGATCTTTAATTTGTAGATAAAGGCTTTATTTGGCAAAATTAGATTAAAAGTTGGTTGAAAATCGAAAATTATCTTAAACCTAAACAGTTATTAGCTATTTTTTTTTTGAGAAAATTAGCTAATTATTAAAAGTTGGAAATTGAGAGTGGTTAAATTAGTTCATTGTATAGTAGTCAAAGATTCCATTTTGACACATTGAGCTGAAAGCTAATAACTAATAAGCTAATTAATTGAAATTAAAAAAAGTTTGGTAAAATTAATTGTTGAATAAGTTGATAAGTGTAAAAACGTATAAAATGATAACTTGATATATTTGTATTTTGATTAATGAATGACAAATGTTTTTATTTTTATAAATTAACAAGGATAAAAAAAAAAACCTCTTCAAAAAAATAACCAAAAAAAAAGTTAAAAGTCAACAACTTATTTTGAAATGCTATCTGGGATAGCATTTCAAAATAAGCTAGTATTATTTTAAACTCTTATATTTTATATACCAAACAGAACTTATAGTTAATTTGTACTTTAATATTAGCTATAAATTCTAAAATAAGCCTTACCAAATATAGGCAGAACCAAAAAGTGTTCAATAATAACTTAGTTGTTAGTTTAGTTATTAAAAAAAAAAAAAAAACAACAACAAAAAATGGATAGCTTTATAAAATTTAATTTACGAAAAATAATAACATGTCGATCAATACAGATACCTCTTGAACCAGTACAGTACAGCCAAAAGTGCATGCAAAAAGCAAAGCAATGTGCCCGAGTAAAAAAACAAAAAATGGATATCTTTATAAAATTTACTAAAAATAATAACATGTTGATAGATACACATACCTCTTGCACTAGCACAACCAAAATTGCATGCAAAAAGCAAAACAATGTGCCCCAGAATACTTGGTACAAATCGTAAACCTTTTTTGATTACGTTGTATGACTTGTATCTAGGCTCTGTTTGGCAGAGCTTATTTAGGATCTTATAGCTTATTTTAAGCCACTAATAAGTTATAAGTTCTGTTTGGTAATGTTCTCAAAATAAGCTAGTAGCTTAAAATAAGAGCTTATTTTGAAATGCTACTTGGGGTAGCTTTTCAAAATAAGCTAGTAGCTTTTTAACTTTTTTCCATCTTTATCCTTATTATTTTAAATAAATGACATCCTTTACCCCTATCAATTAAAACTCTTTTGACATTTGTTTTTCATTATGTTTGGTTGTAATTTCAGTTTGATATTTATGTTTGAACATTAATTTTTGTATGAACTAATTTTATGAATTATAAATATTTTTTTTTACTTTATATATTTTCAAATATATGTTCTTACTTTATATTTTATTTAAATATATTGATTTCATTATTTTATATTTTAATATATAAACAAACCTATTTAAATTTAAAATTATTTAAATTGTATGAATGTGTCCTTTTTAGTCTTTTTACATTTATCAGCTTATCAAAAAGTTAATTTTACCAAACACTTTTAAGCATAACAGCTCTTCAGATTTCAGCTTCGAACTTATAGCTTTTCAGTTTTCAACTACCTTTTCAGCTAGGTTTGCCAAACATAGCCCTAGTGTAAGGGACATCTATGAGAATCAACACTATATAATTATACATATATAATATATTCAAAGTTACTATAAAAAGCAAGTGGAAATTTCTATACTCATTAATTTATTTTTAAAGTTTTATCATAAAAAAACATAAAAGATAAGGTTCTCCACTTCAATTTTTTAATTCTTCGATTTTCCTTTTTTCCGAACTTATTTTCAAAGCTCATATTTTGATAAAACTAGTGTATAACCCAGATAATGTCCGAATACTATTAAAGAATTTTTGCTTCACGCGCTTATGTGTTCAAATAATGAATTTTCTGAAGTAAGAAAATGTATTTTATGAGTTAGAATAATATATTTTATGTGTTAATTAAATTTCTTAGGAAAGATATTATACTTTATAAGTTAGAATAATGTACTTTATGTGTTAGAATAAAATTTTTGAGGTAAGATAATGTACCTTATAAATTAGAATAATGTATTTTATGTGTTAGAATAATGTACTTTATGTGTTTTTGGACCGTGATCCACATAGCTATGTGGAACACGTTCAATGCAATAATGATTAAGAGAGGGCAAAATTAAAGTGTGGTCCCAAAATGTCCTCGTTTTGATGTTAAAAAAAATTCCTTTGCGTGCGTGTTAGAATAATAAACATTCTGGGGTAAGATAATGCAGTTTATGAGTTAGAATAATGTACTTTATGTGTTAGAATAATGAAAGGGTAATATACCGTATTTTATGAGTTAGACTTTATGTGTTAGAATACAGTATTTTATGAGTTAAAATAATGTATAATGTACTTTATGTGTTAGAATAATAAATTTTTTAGGGTAAGATATATAATGTAATTTATAAATTAGAATAATAGACTTTATGTGTTAAAATAATGTATTTTATGAGTTAAAATAATATACTTTATGTGTTTTTGGAACCATGCAATATTAATGATTGTGGAGAAGGGGGAGGTGACATGCAGCGTTAAGAGGGGGAAGCTAGGCAAGGAACGGAGAAGAAAATGAAATGGAAGAAAGAAAAGGTAGGTAGAAATTTAATTTTTATAAATCGATCTGAAAAATTTGTTGGAATAGTTGTAAAAAATACTCCGTAATAAATAAATAACAAAGAATTGTCTCATTTTTAAATTAACAGGGCGTTTGGTTGGAGGGAATTACAATTCCATCCTCACTTAATTCCCACCTAATTTCAAATGCAACAAAATTCCTTCGTTTGGTTGGAAGGAATTGCAATTCCCTCATTTTCATGGAATTATAATCCCATGGCCCCCGTAGGATTATAATTCCATGAATTTTAGGAAGAAAATAAGGTAGTCTTGAGACAAAATTATCCCTCCATTTTTTTAACCTAAAATTGATACATGACTTTCCCTTCTAAATTATAGCGTGTATTACTCTTCGACTTCCCTTTGTGTATGCTTATTTAATTTAAATCTTTATATGCAACAACTATTCAAAATTTGCATTATTTATATGCATTCTTTATATACAGAAACTTTCGTGTATGTTCCTTTGAATTCATATGTACTATTGTGTATACACGCTAAGTTTACAATGCATATACACACGGATCACATGAACACAAAGTGCACACTAAGCTATGACGAGGTCGACAAACGACGATAATCCAGTTACGAGGAACCGACAATGCAAATGCACACCTATGAAAGCCTCAGTGCATGCCAACACATTGCCCGCGAAAACTACTCATAGGTCAATGACAAATATAGACAATATTATACACAAAAGATAGATAATTAAAAAAACACAAATATTAACATGAGTCCTAGCTGAAAAAAGAAACGCAGAAGAAGAAAAACACAAAGCATGATGAAGAAAGAACCAGACATGAAGGAGAGTACATCAATAAGTTGGAGAGTACAACAATAAGGAAATCATAATTTACCATAAATTCAACTCCTAAAATCAAATATAACATCCACCTATAATTACTCCATCCTTCAAAACACAAACCAAAATGTTAAAAAAAAAAAAATGTAAATAAATATGAACAAAATAGAAAAATCATAGTTATATACATACTCAAGATAGAAAACCCAGATTTGTTTACAGTCTCACATTTGTCTTCTCATGTAGGAAATGGTTCTTATGATCTTTATATATAAAAAAAAGGGAAATACTATCAGTGATCGAAAC
The DNA here is from genome assembly GCA_002525835.2 of Ipomoea batatas. NCBI lineage: Eukaryota > Viridiplantae > Streptophyta > Magnoliopsida > Solanales > Convolvulaceae > Ipomoea > Ipomoea batatas. The sequence continues at coordinate 9,546,017 of CM008343.1, read as the reverse complement.
ACGTACCTACTCCTAGCAGTAGCAGCTCTAAGGTTAGATGCCAAGTAGATTAATTAGATTCTCTGTGAATCTGTGAAACTGATGAGCTTCATGGAGATGTCTGTCTCAGTTTACTTTGGCTTAGCCATGTAAGTAGGTCGTCTCCTTGCTTTCAAGGACTGATGAGTCAAAAACTATAAATAAAGAGTAGCCAACAAACCAGAGAGTTCGGTATAGTTTTTTTTTTTTTTTAATAATTTTTTTTTATAAACTTTTTTCAGGGATGAACTATACCCAAAAGACACATTTTTGAAGATCTTAAGTGTCGAATTTTTTTAAAGAGTAGTTGATTTTGACTAAATCAATGGCTGAGATTTATATTTAATTTTTCACCTTGGAGCTCATATATATAGAGAGAGAGAGAGAGTTAGAGTTGTGTTCAAATGAGAAAATACTCCCCATGTGAGAACGTGAGAACAAATCTTGTGCGTTCATTGTTTTTATTTGGATGACCTAAATTTGATTTCCTAAAATGATATGGATCGATCTTTTTTTTTTTTTTTAAGTGGTGGTAGTAGTGTCTTTTTTTTCTTTTTCTAGAATTATCACTGGTGCAAATTGAAGTCGCGATTTTTTCATTATTGGTCGAGTGTTCATCAAAGGAAAGTGATCATTATTTTTAATTTTTTCCAGCTTGCTTTTTTTTAGTATAATATTTCTATGGAATTACAATTCATTTTCCACATAATTTCTTCATTCCAACCAAATGCCCCGTCAATTCATGCGAATAATCATCAATATAATCCAAATTACCATAAATATCAATTAAGGGACAAAATCAATCCAATCAAAATTTTAAATTTCCGTACAAATAGGTAAGTGAACTACAAAACATGATGAGCTTCTATATTATTAAATCCATTCATTTAAATAATAAATAATTGTTTTTTTTAAATATTAAAAAATTGATTATTTTATTAGTGTTGTGGTGCTTTAATTTAGCGAGACAAACACGTGGAGCAAATGATAGTATAATTGAGTGTTGTGTTGTACTTTGAGCGACTATGTGCACTCATGCACATCATGTACATCGTAGAATGTCATCAGAACAAAACTATGCACACGTGCATATATACACTGTTCACACTCAAAAATTGCACTGCGCACACATACATATATACTATAGTACATACACGTCAATTCAAGTTTACAATGCATACACATATCACATGAACTCAAAGTGCACATTAAGCCACGACGAAAATCCAACACTCCAAGTTTCAAAATGTATGCAAAATTTATTACTATAACCTCGTACAATTCTTATAATCTCGCAATCATCATTCTAATTGGTGTAATGTAACCTATCTCTCAATTGGTGCCCAAGTAAGACAGCTTAGATATATGACAACCTGACAGCTATTTATAGTGATTTTGTCGTCTTTTATCATCAAGTCAGACCAGTAGGGATACATGACAAGCCAAAAGCATGTATGTTATTTATTATCTGTCGTATGGAAGCACAACCAACCATGCTATATGATAGAATTAATTTAAAATTTATTGCTAACCAGAAACGCAAGAACCTGAAGGTTGAATAGTCTAAATCTGATCTTACTGGTTTAACGCCCAAAGCTATGTGATATCGTTTTATTGATTTTAATCTGTTAAACGGATCGAAAGTTTGATTAAAGAATCAAATTTTTTATTAATGAGTTAGGTCTTTAATCTCATTAATTAAAAATTCGACCCGTCCCACAGAAACGGACTCACACAAGTTTTTGGAAACATAAAAAATGAGTTTTGAAAGTTAATTTTTAAATTTTTATTGTTTGGCTTAAAAAGAAAAATGAAGTTAATAAAAAATACATATCCTTATGAAAGAGAAAAAATGATTAATTTTGACGGAAAAAGTCTTTTAAAATTTTTACTTTGAAGACATTTTTGAATCTTCTCTCACGTTTAACTATCTCCCTTTACCTCTTTTTAAGTGGTGTCAAATTGGCGGGCTAGCCCACCATTTATTCATTCAATCATGGTCCACATAGTTAAGTACATTATTTGAAAGTACATTGTTTTGTATATTATTAAATATAATATAATAATGTTAGATTGCCTTAATTTCTATAATGGTTTTAATTCTGTTAGATGTGATTTTTCCTATAGTGGTATTATTATAAAGCAATGTCGTATCATTGCTAGAGACATTGACAACATGATTGTTCGCTATGTCAAAAGATCAGCGAATCATGTAGCTCATGTGCTTGCATGGGCGACTGATTCTCCTTCTGCTCTCAGGGTTTGAGATTCATCCCCTCCTGCTTGTATTTCGTCTATTTTGGTGATTTAATATAAGTCTCTCTATTGATTTTCAAATATATAATAATAATAATAATAATAATAATAATAATAATAATAATAATGTACATTTAATACACAAATAATGTACTTTTAGTATATTAAAGCTTTGTTAGTGGTTGCAGGAAACATGATTCGAATCCTACTAAGAACAAAAAAAGCTTTATAAGCTCTGTTTTGTTAGTGGTTGCAGGGTGTATGGCTCAAATCCTACTAAGAACCAAAAAAAAAGAAGATATGGATTTAGCTTTAATGTGTGCGCTAGTGTACAAGCATTTAAGAATGTGTGAGTCACTTGAGAATTGAGATGCATCCTTCAATATAATGCACCTTATTCACCCGTCTATGTGATTTTTTTTTAGTGATACTGGCTCTGTTACAATATAATATCTGTTCATAATTACTTTCTCAATCGAAACACAAAGAATCAATATTATCCTTACTGAGACTCAAAGTCATGACCTCCCACTGAAGCACAAAGAGTCAATACAATTACTATATATTAAATACCGGGTTAATATGTATATTTAATTTCTTTATGGAAACCCAAAAAACTACACGTGTCTAATTCAGGATTAGGGAATCAGTTTTAGAAAAGTATGGTAAAAATTTTATTAATTTTTCGTGAATTTCTTGCCAATATTAAAACGGAGTACACAATTTCCCACATGTAAATTAAAGTATGGATCATGATCTACCTTGTATTATGGACCCTGAACTAAAACAACTTTTAAATTGTGTCTACAATTGACATATTATGTATTTTTAGTTAATAATTTATGTACCCGTAAATGGATTGAAGCACAAAACATGGTAACTACAGACACATAATATGTTAACGGTAGACACATGATATCTTAATTTCATGCACACAATATTTTAACAACATATTAATTACGTATGTATTTGCGGTTAACATATTATGTGTATGTAGTTATCATGTTATATATTTGTAATTAACATTTTACGTGCCTTTAATTTATTTACAACATAAATTATTAAGTGTAGGCAAAAAATATGAAAATTATAAACATATAATTTTTAGATGTTAACGGTAAAAAAGTACCCTGATTTCGCACATTATTCACCACTGATTTTTGCTCATGATGCTGGACTGAGACATGGGCTGAACAACTTAATTAAGTCGTAGGCCCTAGCTACGTGCTTCACATGTTCGTCCCTTAAATGATATCTCTAGTGGAGTACACGGTACACCGTACACTGCTTGAAATTTATATAGTGGACCAGGGTCACAATGCACTGGGACCTAGTTCAATATACATAATTTAATTTTATTAAGTACAAAATTCATGTTCATAATATATAGAATTATATAGTTGAGAATACATAAACACTTAACATAATACACATAATTCATGTTTATGTGTATGTATATTATGAACATAAATTTTGTATATTATGAACATAAATTTTGTATTTTATGAAGTCAAATTCTATGTATTGGATCAGTGTTCAGTGCTTGTAGACCCTGATCCACAATCTAACGATTGCTACACAGCTACGTGAAAATGACAGTATGTTTTATCTCGAGCGCAACATGACCGACAAGATGAGTTACCAAAAATTTGACACTATAATCACTCTATTAGTGTTTTTGTATTTGATAGTCCTAACAAGTAACAAGAAAACATATTAAAGTAGTCTTGTAAATAAAGGTAAAGATTGCTTGGATAAAGAAAAAAGTAGCTTGGTTATTCGAGAGCTTGTATATATTAAGTGTAATCATTTTTTTATACAAGAAAATAGTATTTATACATAATAAGAGTATTTAACAATTATAACTAAGTGATTAAGTCAATTATAATTAAGTGATTAAAGAAGTCATTGATGAATACTTCATTCATGTAAAGGAGACCTCAGGGAGGAAGAAGAGGAAAGAGGCCAGAAAAAGAATCCTAACTAGTCCTAAGATGAGTTTTTTAGTCCACTCCTAACTAGTCCTAAGATGAAATCTTATTTATTACCAAAGTAGGCACGCAATTTTATTTTTATTTTTCCATGTAGGGTATTTTTGCCATATCATGCTATATTATTATTAACATGTCATATTATTTATAAAAAGAATTTGTAAATATATTTTTTTAAAAGCTAGAACAAACCCATGATAAATAATACTTTAAAAAAATTATTCATCCATTTTACTACAAACCTTTGCTAAACAAGATTTTTTTAAAAAAAAAATTATCCATCCATTTTACTAGAGCATATATTTGTCAATTTTGTAATTAGTTTATTTAACGTTAACATTAATTATGAAGAAACGTGAAAAATGAATTTCAAAAGTCATTTTTTATTTTTTTTTCAACGAAAATGAAGTTAATGAAAAATAATTATTCCAGTCAAAATAAAAAATAATTCATTTTAATTGGCATAAAATATTTTTGAGATTTTTACTCAAAAATATTTTCATCTCTCACTTGCACCTAAATTTTTATCTCCCTCTGATAAGTGCAAAAGGTGCTACACTTATAGGGTCGTTCTCGGGTCACATTGCACGTACTTGCTAGCATTTGTGATTGATTTGGGGCGTAATTGCGTTAAAATGCGTGCTAGTGCCATTGGACCCTAGTCCACACGTGTTTGACCATTTTGTAGGTAAAACGTTGTGCAAAAAGGTGGAAAAGGCATGGATTTCAAAGATTAAATCACGAGCGAAATTTGAAGCAAAGGAAAGGCCCGGACGCTCCCTGGACGCGCGTCCGACCAGGTGTCCACGTCCCATACCAGCGAGGTTCGAAGCAGCCCCTTGCGGACGCCTGGTGGACGCAACCTGGACGCCCCGCGTCGGAAAACAGCTCTCTGAAGTTTGAGATGTCTGCTTTGGACGCAGAAAGGACGCGCACCGGACGCCCTCGTCCGAAAAACACCTCTCTGAAGTTCACGAGCTCTGCTTAGGACGCGCAGCGGACGCGAGCCGAACGCCCGCGTCCGATTTCGACCTCTCTGAAGATCTGAAGCAGCACAGCAGAATCCCGCTGGACGCGCCTCGGACGCACGTCCAGTCGGGCGTCCACAGCGTTATATTTTGGCGGTTTGGCACGATTTAAATAGGGATTGGGGGCATTTTTCCAGAGGATCCAATTCATTTTTCCAGATTAGTCTAGTCTAAAATTTCTCTCTCTAGAATTAGGTTGAAATTCTCTCCCAATTCCACTTCAATTCCATTCACATTTCATTTCAAGTAGCTAGATTTGGAGAAGATTGTGGACATCAACTTGCAATTGATCAAGATTTGTAGAAGAATTCCATTTACATTCAAGTAATCTTCCAATTTCCTCTCTTGTTCTTCAATTTCTAGTTTGTGATTTGTTTTGTTGATTTGATTTGTGCTTTGAATTGTGTTTAGATTTCAATCCTTATAGCTTAGATTTGTTCAATTGCTTTGATGATGCTTAGTTTAGAGATGTGTGGCTAGTTACCTAGTGGATTTGGACTAGTTGAACATGCATGTTGCTCTTGAGCTCTCATATCATATATCTAGGGTAGAATGATGCTTTTTGGATATCTTGATTGCGGTTTGGGGAGTTTGTGTGACCTCTACTCCGATTAGGCCGATCGGACTTGAGAGTTAGTGTAGAAAGCTTTCGCCTATGAGAATAGGGAATGCTTGAAGACCTCACCAACCTCTTTTCCTTCTCACCTTTGAGAAAAGGGAGTAGGAAGGCAAGAGGCACATAACGTGTTTGTCATAATGCCTCTTCTAGCCTAATGTTCACAAGGATGACGTTACGGTCTAAGAAGTGAGTCCATTGACCATGAGAGTGGCGGTGGTGTGAGTGACCTTGTCTCATGTTAGTCCTTTGAGCGGTTTCAAGCCCTAGTACCTTAGGAAATCAAGAGTTGCATGTGTGCTAGACTAGTCCGAATCCTCCCTTCCAATACTTGTTTTACAACACCTTTCGTTTTAGTGTTTGAGATATCTTAGAATGACATACACAACCATCTTGATTAGGACTAGCTTTTGAAACATAGGAGCTCTTGTGTCTAATTCCTTGTCTACCAAATCCTTTCTTACCGTTCCTTGAGGTCGACACTCGGGAACTTCTTCCCGTTTTATTCACCTACACTCTTTCCACCTCCCGCTAAAATACAACTCTTCACCCTCTCTCTGAGTGGTGTCAAATTGGTAGGTTAGCTCAGCATCAATCCCATTCATGTTTGAACTAGACTAAGTTAACCTGATTAAATTTTGAATCAATGAACTATGACAAATTATACTTTGGACTATGGTCCACATTGCAATATATATAGATCGTTGATAAATATTCATTTTTAGTATATTGTATGTTCAATTCATTTCTAATTACTAAAGGTTCATTTTTAGGTAATATACCCAAAAAATGAATATTCAATACTTTAAAAATGAGCATTCAGTATACTAAGAATGAACCTTATGTAATTGGTTCTCCTTGTACGATAAATAATAGTCCATAGTATAATGATTGGTGAACTATGCATTGCATTGTGGACACCCGACATAAAAGTTCATTTTTATTATATTGAAAGCCTTAATACAAGTTCAAGAGATACTTGTAATTTAAGATTAATAATAATAATAATAATAATAATAATAATAATAATAATAATAAGTATAAGCATTTTGGACTTTATAATATTTATTCCCTTTCAATTTCTCTTTTTTTGACAACAAGAAATTAATTTATTAAATCACAAATAAAGCGGTTTACAAGAAAAGATGGACAAGTGTCAAACCACTCCCCGCATCCTGACTCAGAAATGGCCTCCCGTGCAATAGTATTCGCGGCGCAATTTGCAGATCGCTTAACAAAATAGAAATCAACATATATCATTAATCGTAGATGCTAATTCTCTAACAGCATCAATTAAGTAACCAATAGCAAAATTAAACTGAGGAGTACTAATGACATGATAAACAATCTGGGAATCCATCTCAATATCCACATTGCTCATACCTGTGTCCTTAAGCTTGAGAGCTTCCGGAAGACTTAGAGTCTCAACTTCTTTAACCGTACTATAATTCCATGACTTACACATATTCTTGGCTGCGAGAAACCGGCCAAATTTAGTTTGGTTGGGTAAGCCCCTTCCAAACACTGTCATTTCTACTGCTCCACAAACCCCAACAAGCCATTACAAATTTAGTTAACAGATGACCATGTAAAGCACTAATACAAAAAAAAAAAAAAAAAAAAAAAAAAAAAAAAAAAAAAAAAAAAAAAAAAAAAAAAAAACCACTCACTAACATTATTTCTAGTGAAAATAGATGTTGCTGGCACCCCCATGCTCCCAAGCACGAACAGCTTCATGAGCATTAAAAGCATCCTTCACACAATCCACATCCCACCCCATACCTTGGTCATTGAGTAGTGAAGAAACTGTCTCCATGCAAATTAAAGATTCATGCAATTCTGTCTTGTACATATGGATTTTCTTCTACAGGTAGCCAAGGGTCTGAAACAATCACAGTATCAATACCATTATATTGCCAATGTTACGTTTGCACCCTTGAGAGTTCTTTGCACCTCCATCATACGCCTCCAAATAAAGAAGGATTACTTCCCTCCTTTGCATCGAAATAGGAACACTTCGGGTAATAACGTGCCTTATAGTATAGACACGTACAACAAGAAATGAGGGTATTGTAATAAGACGCCAGACCTACTTACCAAGGAGAGCCTTATTCATATCATGCAGCTTCCGAAAGCCCATACCACTGCTAGCTTTAGGTACACATAGACCCTCCTGAGACCGCCATCGCAGACCTCTACCATTTCCAACATAACCTGTTCACCTGTATTGGTTCATAATGGTTTCAATTTCTCGACACAAACCCAAAGGCAAGAGGAAAACCATCATTGCATAAGCTGGCATAGCTTGAATAACATTTTTCAAAAGCACCTCTCTACCCGCACGGGATAGAAATTTGGCGTTCTAACTACGAATTCTAGCAAGGATTCTGTCCTTCAGAAAACCCAAAATTGCTTTCTTCCTTTTTACCAAAAAGAGATGGGAGGCCAAATATTTTCCACTAGTTTCACCCTCAGCCACCCAAGGATTTCAACAACATCAATTCGAACAGACAGGGAACATTAGCACTAAAACAGACAACTGATTTCTCGTAATTAATATGCTGGCCGGAAGCTTATGAGTAAGTATCAAGGACATACCTCATTTGCTTACTTTCCTGGACATACTTCATTCCCTTTCAATTTCTACGTATATCAAACATTGAAATTAAAATTCTGTAATTCTATTCTTGCAAACTAAACACTGAAATTTAAATTCCTATCTTATCCTCACATTATTCCTCTCCCATGAAATTGAAATCCCTTTCCCTCATTATTTCCTCCCTCCAACCAAACGCCCTGTGTTTGGTTAAGTTGATAAATTTCAAAAACAAATTTAATATCTTTATAAAATTTATGAAAATATTAAAGTGTCAATCGGTACACATATCTCTTACCATGAGTACAACCAAAACATTAAAATCTACTAAATAAATATTAAAAATCAATACGCTAACATTAATTACATAAAATTAAAGAAGATAAACATTAATTAATAAATAAATGATAATAAAAATAATAAATTGAATTGAGAGAAGGTGGGTAGAGGATGCCATTGGCGGATTCAGAATGGAACTAACCTTAAATTAAACCAAGGGATGCCTATGGTTTGGCCAACTTTGACACTAGAGATGAGCCCAAAGAGGGATGCTTTGCAACGAATAAAACGATATGATTATTGTAGAGGGAGTCGGTGACAATTGCTAGAGGGGAATGCTAGGCAAGGAACGGAGAAGAAAATGCAATGGAAGTGTAATGTTTACATTTAAGATTATATAGAATAAATATTATGATAATACATAATATTCTTAAACATAATGTATTAGTTGACACTTATTATAAAATAATTTAATAATGTTGTTTTGGAGCAAGGTTCATATGTATATATATTATATCTTATGTAGTAAGTTTTTGTGTCTTAATTGTGATATGAAATTTTGTACCTTAAGAGTATATATGATTTTTGCATCTAAAAAAAATAGTAATTGTATCTTATGTTATGAATTTAGGTGTCTTAAGTTGTAAAATTATGTGTCTATAAACACAAATTATGTACCTAAATTATATTTGAAAAATAAGTAAATATATAACATGTGTATGTGTCTTGTGTTGTGATTTTTTGTGTCTTGTGTTATGAAATTATGTAATTTATGAGTTGAAATTTGTACCTCGTCGTTTCAATTCAAAGTCTATAATACTATGTGGACCTTGGTCTATGATATAATTAAATTGCCTCATAATGCAAGGTGGCCTTGATTTACCTATAAATGGCCAACTTTCTATTGTGTTCATGAGAATTTTTGTTTTTCATCTTTCAAAATTTCCAACTTCTAAGTTGGAAAACAATAGGGAAGATTTTTTCCATTTGAAAACATACATGACAATAAGTATCAAACAAATATCTAAACAATGCTTATTTCACAAATCCCAAATTTGGAGAGTAAAAAATACACATGAGTTTCATGTACATAAACATCTAGACAGTATTTCAGGAATAGAGTTAATACCCAAAATAGTCATTGACTATAGTGGTTTTTCTCAATTTCGTCCTAAATGACTTTGGTGACTTAATATAGTCCCAGACTTGTATATTTTTTCTCACTATAGTCCTTCGTTTGTTAATCCGTTAAGTTGGTGTTAGATAGAAGGTCAACTATGTAATTTCAATATTGTTTTCTTTTTACTCCACCTGTGAAATGAAGAGAGGCGAAATGGGGAATAAACCCAAGCGTTTTCAGGAGAAAGAAAGCGCGTTTAAATCAGAACTGGTATTCATGTCCGGGCTGCACACACGGATTTGTGAATCTGTGGGGGGAAATCTTCTTACTAGTTGCTTCATTTATCTGCATTTTGATTTGTCATCTCCTGTATTATGTATTTATGTATGATCTATGGCCTATGCTTCTACTTTTTATTTTATTTTTTATCATAAAGAGGGCCTGGGAGTCACCCAAAAATCAGAACATCTTTGATTTGAAAATTTAGAAGATATTTTCTGCTTAGTTTCTTATTTTATTTAATTTATCAAATATTCCATAATTGCTGCAGCTCTTGAGTAGACTTGAAAAAGAGGAGTGTTGAGTCATGCACCGGTAAGATTAGTTGTATTGCATTTGGGTATAGGTAAATGATGAAATATACTTTATAGAATTAGGTAATGGGTACAGGTGTTTGTGAACCTCTAGACGGGCGAAGAGTGTTGTGTATGGGCTCAAGGTGGTCTTGCTAGAACTCTTGATCGGAAAAAGAGCGATTTTTAAGAATGGCAATGGCGGTGATGCGCTGATGAGTGTTGTGGAGTACGCGGTGCCAGAGATTATGGCAGGAGAACTAGAGAAGATTTTGGACGGAGAGTTGGGCGGCCGGAGACGATGGTGGAAGCGGAGGCTGTAGAGCTGGTTAAGGACTTGCAGAAGACAATACTGAATTTGAAATAAATAGGGATTTTGCAGGTGGAGTAAAAAGAAAATAGTATTGAAATTTAGTAATTGACCCTCTATTTAACACCAACTTGACGGATTAACAAACGGAGGACTATAGTGAGCAAAAATACAAAAGTCTGGGACTACATTAGGTCACCAAAGACGTTTAGGACGAAATTGAGAAAAACCACTATAGTCGAGGACTATTTTGGGTATTAACTCTTCAGAAATAAGATAAGCTGAAAATCACACTTTTGAAGAGCAGAACATATATAGATGAGTGTCACATAAACATCTAGACAGTATTTCACAAATAATACAAATTGCAAATACCATTTAAGAATACAATTTGGATTGTGAAAAACAGCCCAACCTATCCCAATTCTGACAGTAGTAAATAAAAGTAGATAAGAGGTAGGAAATTCAAATTCTTCTTGCCAAGGGATTTCCATCAATAGGGCCTTGTGTAATTGGAAGGTTCCTGCAAAAGAAATAGCCATACAGAAGCAGATCGAAGCTAGTGTATTAGCAAAGAGTGAGTATTCATTGAGTTGCAATCATTGTCGAAATTGAAACAAACAGATAAACAAATTAAAATAGTAATGCCGGCCGGCCAGCCAGCTTGAAGAACTCACCATCTCTGTCCACAATTTACAAAATCTTGTCTACATCACTGCATGCAGATCTCTCTCAACTCTACCTTCGTTTCAATGCCAACAAAAATTATCAAGAAAAACACTATATTAAAAATGAAGGATGTGCTGATATATTTGATGGAATAATTAGGACCGGGTGCGGAGCATGGAGTAAACCGGAGCCGGAGCGGGCACGAGGACCCGGGGGCAGCCGTGTGGCCGGGGTCAGCCCTCGGCCACGGGCTGACCTCGCGTGGCTGAGGTCAGCCCGCGTCCGAAGTCAGCCTCGGCCGAGCCAGTCACTTGGCCGTGGCCAACCCTCGGCCAAGTGACGGGTCTTGAGTCCACGCCTGTCCGGGGCTCGTGGCGGAGGTTGCGGTCTGAGCCGTTGAGCGCGCTTTCCTGCAATTCCTCCTGGTCGGTTAGGCCTAAAGATGATATAGAAGCATGCTAGTTTGTCTTGTTAGGATATCTACACTCACTTTTATCACTCTTGTCCTGTTATTACACGGGCATATTTTGTAATAGCGTTACTCATTATTTAATATACACATATCCCACGGTACACCTTTGGTCCATTACTTGTCATACCTTTTTATTTAATCGGGTTTTGTAATTCGGATCACCCGAGTTATTAAAATCCATCAATATTATAGTTGGATTATTGCACATATATTATATATATATATGCTCAACAGTATTTTGTTGTTTGAATTTTATGACGAGACTGATGCACGTCATGTTCTGGAGGCCGGAAGGGCCTTAGCTTGTTCTTTTTGATAAATGTTCTCTTGTGTGTAAATTGTTGGAACTATCTTTAGACTTTTGTTGACTATGATAGGATACTTCTGGGGGATTCCTTGTCGCAAATTATATCGTGTACCGCGGTCCACAATTGTGGATCGCGCACCAAAACGACGTCGTTTTGATTAATGAAAACAGATAGATGAAATGACTTCTGTTCCGCGTCATTCACTTTCAGTTCATATACAACCCTGCCCCAATAGTTAGTATATGTATTTGTGATTATATTGGCTCAAAATTAGATTTCATGACTGATCTAAATTCTAATACGTATTATTCAAAAAGAAATTCTACTCCGTAATATTCACGCGAATCACTTTTCTTCAATTCGCAGTTTATTTATACTTTGATAGGGCCACACTTATTTACTAGCACATGTATATATATATATATATATATATATATATATATATATATATAT
>CM008343.1:9504480-9533262 GCA_002525835.2 Ipomoea batatas | reverse complement strand
ATATATATATATATATATATATATATAATGTTCGTGAACATAAATTACGTGCTGTTCATGAACGAATTGTGATCATGAACATATGCAGGTATTTGGTTATTCATTGTTCATGAACGTTCATGAATGTGTTTATGAACATGTTTGTTAACGTTTGCGAATATGTTTGTGAACCTGTTCGTTAACGTTAACGAATACGTTCGTGAATGTGTTCGCGAACGTCAATAAACATTAATGAACGCTTAACAAACGAACACGAACACTCTAAAATCCTTAACAAACGAACACGAATAACATCCGTTCGTTTATGTTTGATTTGTTAACAGTCTTACCAATAAATAGTAAGTATGCCAGATAAAATGGAACATAGAAAGTAACAAATATGACTGACTTGTTTGATTGATGACTAAATCGACGTGAAATTCATTCGTATGTTTGATTGACGACTAAATCGATGTGCAATTCATTCGTATGTTTGATAGACGACTAAATCGACCTGCAATTTATTCGTTGTTTCGAGCTATAAACTAAAAAACATATACATAGAAGTTTCCCTTGGAAAACAGCCGTGCAGAATAATCTTTTTTTCTTTTTTTTTTTTATCAATTTTTATTCTGCCGCCGAAGTTTAAAAAAATAATAAAAAATAAAATAAAATAACTCAACAAACCTTGTATTCAAAATGAGAAAATGACACTTATAATACTTTTTCCTCGTTAATTATTCATGTATCTACATTATTTTTAAAATTATTTTGAATGTGACAATTTTTCCTTCACGGTTAAAATATTGTTTGAACTGTTAAAATAAAATATAAAACATGTATTTTAAGTCAATTTTCTTTTCTAACTCAGTTAGTATATGTATGTATGTATATATATATATATATATATATATAGGGTAGAGTTCAAGTGTGGACGCATCTTAACGTGTGAACAGTGCGGCATCACCACTGTGTATACAGATATACACCCCCAGTGTTAGAAAATGCACCACACAAATATGCACCGTTTGGTACACATCACCAAAAAACACACCACTAAGTATGGAAATATACACCACACAGTGTTTGGAAATGCACAATTAGGGTCAAGGGAGTTATGGTGCATTATTTTGGGTGTGTGTTTTCTGTTGTTTTTGTATATTTTATAATATTGAGTGGTGTGTTCGCACTGTTCTAATGAATTTCTATGGAGAGAGAAAAAATTATCATAATAATTGAGGGAATAGTGTAAATACATAAATAATTTAGGGAACTAAAACACTATAAACATAAACATATAATTATAGAGGAACAAATATCACTTTCCAATTTTATTTTATTTTTTTAATTTATGCCGCCCAATTTTTTCTTTTCAAAATTGCCGCCTAAATTTTAAAATTTTCACTTTTTTGTCACCCTTCAAGACAAATTTTACCTTGAGCGACGGTCCATATAGTACTACTAGTTTTATACGTGTATTGCGCGAATGGGTTAATGTCCAATGTTTATATTTAAATAAATATTTGAAAGTATATCAATGCAAGATTATATAGGAGAAGTTTATACATAGGTAATTGAATGTCGAATTTTTTTATTTAAATATCTAACTCAAAGTATATGAATCCAAGATAATATAGAAAATTCATTATAATTATTACTAAAATAAATGTTTGCAACCTTGTAAAATCGATAGTCTAAATATTTGGTCTAAAAATGATAGTCTAAATAAATACTACTTTTAATTTGAATTTTTCTAAGTATTCTTAATTCTCTTTTGAGTAACATTGTCATTGTCTTCATCTTTACTATTTATTCTCTTCCTTTTTGTTGGTAGTGTGTTATTTGCAATTCGGTTATTGTTGGTAGCATAGATGACAATGTCATGCAATGAGATTATGATATAGGAGCTATGGACTTTCCTTTAGGTGTTCTGCTTGTGGTTCATTTAGTTCAACCATTATTGTTGAATGAGCTATTGTGGATAAAGAAATCTCTAGTTTAAGAAAAAGGAATAAATAAATTAATAAAAATTTGAAAATTTAAAATATTATGTATTCCAAAGATATTAAAAGGTAGTTTCTCGCTTCAATTTGCTGGGTAATGGGTTATTTGAGTACTTTCATTATATTGTCAACAAATCCTCCAAGTAGTTAATATGATTGGTTTCAAACTATTCTTTTTTATTTTTTTCATGGTATTAAAGAGATACATATGTATCATTTTTTGGTGTAACTACTAATTTATTTAATTCAATAAGAGTAAAATAGAGTGATTCCGCTTCAATTTGTTTAGTTATTATTTAATTTGAGTACTCTCTTTGTCAATCAATCTCCAAGTAGTTAATATAATTAGCTTCAAATTATTTTAATTTTTTTTTCATAGTATTAATAAAATACTTGGTAAATAAATATATAACATTATTTTGTACTATAACTTTGATATTTAATTATAAGATATTGTAAAAATAAGATAATGGACAATGTAATGAATATCAATTGATAAATTCGAATGTAAAGAATCTTTGCATGAGAGAAAATAAAGACAATATAACTAATGAAATTATTTTCTCTTATTTAATTTAATTTTTTGATAATGAATAATTTTTTCAAATAAAGGTATTGTAGACACATAATTCTAAATTAAAGAAATACATATTGTAGCTACTAATTTATTTAATTTAATAAGAGTAAAATAGAGTGAGAAACTTAATTATGTCAAATTTGATTGAGATGAGGTTCAAACCTAAGACCTTTCTTATAGAAATTAATGGGTAAGTTAAAAGTTAACGGAATATTAACGGAGAAGAGAATATTTAACGGAAAACTTAACGGATAATCATAAAAGTAAGGTTAAATTAGGTAATCTCTATTAATAATATTAATCTAAATTATCTTAACCATCTATTTGATTAAATAATTCATCTGAACCATCCATTTGATTAAATAATTTGACCGCAATTTTTTCTACCCATTTTAGGCCTAACTCTCTTTGGCTCTTATTATTATTATATATATATATATATATATATATATATTATATTATAGTAGATAATTTATGAAATAATTATCATTTTAATTACAATTTAGTTTTATTTGACAATATTGTTCTGTTTTTTAGTTTCATTTTTCACATACATTAGTTTCATTATAGTAATATGGATTAGTGCTTTTAGAATTTTTTTTTGTTCATATTGGTGCTTTACTTCTTTGGATGTCTTTACTCTTTATATTAAAACAAATTATCTTGATTTTTTGTTCTGGTACTTTAAAATATTTATTCTATTATAGGATCAGACATAACCAAACAATAATATTGGTAATCATTCCAATTCCACAATACTACCAAACATCCAAAATACTTTCACCAGAACTCATTACCATTACTAAGTATTTGATCGATTCCTATTCTGATTGCATGTGCGAACCAAACACACCCTTAGAGTAATTCCAACAAAAAGTAGTATCTACTATCTAATATCATACCAACTATAATAAGTACTTAGATAATTACTTTTAGAAAATGACAAATATTAATTTTAATGCCAACTATAATGAGTACTTCCAATATAATCTTGCATTAATAGTCGTGCATTAGTGTAAAAAACTAGTTAGGATAAATAAGGTTCAATTACATTTTTTAATTCAAATGCCTATTTGATTTTTTTTTCTTTCAATTTAAAATGAGTTGAAAATAAACTAATTACTCAGTCTAATAAAAACAGGCTTATCGATTCATTTTTTTTTTTTTAAACCTCAAATTTTGACGCTATTGTTATAGCGGATACTTTTTTTTTTTTTTTTTGCAGGGGGATCCAAACATATAAAATCATGTTTCCACATGATCACATTAGTTAAAAACCTCTAAACCTCACCTTGAGGTTTGTACCGTTCTAAAATTCATGGAAGATTCACTATTGGAGATGCTCTTAGGATAAATAAGGTTCAATTACATTTTCTTAATTCAAATGTCTATTTGATTTTTCTTTTTGACGTTACAAAGTTTACTATAAAAATTTGATAATCTTGATATAGGTTAGGATATGGAATGATACTTTAATAAATTCTGAAACACTAATTTAAAAATATAGATTGTCTATTGGACTATTGGCGCGCGCGGTAACTCATGTGTAAATATGTTTTGATGACGGCATGCACCTATATATGGATAGATGCAAACTGGAAATGTGTATTGCTTTGAAAGTTCATTCCTGTTGAAACTTGAAAGAGAATGAAACTGACAGTCATGGGTATCACCATGCCGGAACCGCGTTTGGTTGATCAAGTCAATGATCTGGGATGGCATCTGAAACGACTCCAAGAGCTTAAGCGACTCCAGGAGCTTGAAACCCAAAACGAGGAGGAGAAGGTGGCTCACTGGAGGCGCCAAATCGAAAATTTTTGTCGTGAGATTCGTTATATTGAAGATCATGGATGCAACCTGCGGAAAGGAGTGTTTGGGGTCGTGAAACGTTTGGTCACTTTCTTGTTGTGTGATTCCCAACTTCCTAACCTCGAGTTGAGTATAAGTGAAGTTAAAAATGAGATGGAGGAATTGGAGAAAGAAATGGAAGGATGGGTTCCGCTGCGGATGATGAGCAGGCGTGAACAACACGCAGGAAATGGAGCCGTAGTTGGGAGGGAAGAAGATATTAGGAGTGTGATGAAATTTCTGAAGGAGAAGAATGTAGACTACCCGTTGTTCGCTGTGTGCGGAAAGGGAGGTCTGGGTAAAACTACACTGGTGAGGAAGGTATACAACACTCCTGATGTCCGGCATGAATTTATGGGATGTGCTTGGATCACTGCACCCCACCAGGTCCAAGCCAAAACCCTTTGGCAGGATATCATGTCACAGATTGAGCCTGGGAGAAAGGATGAAATGAAGAAATTAAGTGATACTGCTTTGGCGCAGAGGCTTCACTCATCCTTGCAGTCTGGGAGATACCTCATTGTTCTTGATGATGTCCGCTCAACCGAGGCTTCCCTAATTGCTCTGCCCACTGTTGGAATTCACAGCAGAGTTGTGATTACCACTCGGGAAACATATCAAGCTGTGAATATTGTAGGGAGGATAGGACATATTCTAAAAATGAGACCATTAACTGAAGTTCAAAGTTGGGAGCTGTTTCTCCAAAAGCAATTGCCTAGCCACAGATCAGGTTAAATTCCATATCATCTTGCTTATTTAACTCATATGATTCACTGTTACAAAAATCGGCCTAGCTCCGTTATTTATATAAATAAGAGAAGTAGTAAGGGATATAATATATAATAATATATAACATACACCCATACACATACACTATAACTATATATATATATATATTTTATAGGTGGCCGCTTAGGGGCTATTCCTACTAGCTAGCGCCTAGCGCCTACTGCATGATACATATACACATGCAATTTAATTGATGATTTGTTGTAACATAATAATAATTTTTTTGATAGAATTTGAAGAGAAGCCGGAGTTGAAAGAGATATGCAGAGATGTAGTAAAAAAGTGCAATGGTGTGCCATTAGAGATAATGGTGCTGGGAGACTTGATGGCAGAGAAACACTCCATCGATGAGTGGAAGTTATTGCACAAAAAGTTTACTTCCGTAAAAGACACTTTAGAGTTGTCTTATAATCTTTTGCCCGGGAATCTGAAGAGCTGTTTACTCTATCTGGCAGTTTTTCCAAAAGACACAGATACAGAAGCAGAGAAGTTGTACAATCTGTGGATAGCTGAAGGGTTGATAACCACCAGAGCTTGTGAAGAAGATTGCAATTCCACCATGCTGTCCACGGCAGAAACATATCTGAAAGAACTAGCCACCGTAGGGTTGGTCCAGGTTGAAGAAGAGGAAACACCAATGTTAACAAAGATCAAATCATGCCGTCTTCATGACTTGGTGCGAGAACTATGCTGTGAGAAGGCAAAAAAGGAAAGCTTGTTCGCAGCCGTGGACCTTAGAAGAGCTGCGAATAGTGATCAAGACACTACTGATGTGCGCACAGTTGCCTATTATTTTGACAAGCGTGTGGGTGGGTATGATTTTCACAACCCAAACAGGTCTAGGAAACTGAGATCTTTTTTGTTTTTGAATGCCCACCAACACCTGGTACCGGATGAGCATTATTTATTATTGCCAAAATCATTAGTTTTGAAGAATTACAGATTGCTAAGGGTGTTGGACTTCAATTCACTTGACTTTCATGTGATGAAGTTGCCAAAAGACATCCAGAATCTCGCAACCCTGCGGTACCTGAGTTTCAGAGGGTGCAACCTGCAGGAGTTGTCGCCATCCATTGGCAGGTTGCTAAACTTGGAAATTCTTGATTTGAGGGTTAACCCCACGGTTGACATGAGCATATCAAATGTGTTGTATAAGATTACGAGTTTGAAGAATCTTTATTTCCCTCAAAAGTTTCATGCAGTTGGTGGGAAATTGCAGTTGGATGGCCTAAGTGTTCTTGAGAATCTCAACAACTTTGCTTCAACCCATTGTCGGTGTAAAGATCTCCCCCGACTTCAAAACCTCAAGTATTTGGCGGCAACTATTGAGGGAAACCTGGATGACCTAGGGGAGACTATCAAATGCATAAACGAACACAGATTCAAATCATCATCCATTGTCCTCAAAAACTTCGACTGTTACTCTCACAAACGACTCTCTGCTCTAAGTAACCTACTGGGGTGTGAATACTTGAACGCGTTGCGCGTGGAGGGGCACATAGGCAAGTTATCATGCCCTATTTCCGCCAAGCTCACAGAGGTCTTCTTGCTTGGTTCTGAACTTACTGAAGATCCCATGCCAGTATTGGGGAAAATCCCCGAATTGCAGAAACTTATCATGTGCAATGGAGCCTA
Organism: Ipomoea batatas; assembly: GCA_002525835.2. NCBI lineage: Eukaryota > Viridiplantae > Streptophyta > Magnoliopsida > Solanales > Convolvulaceae > Ipomoea > Ipomoea batatas. The sequence continues at coordinate 9,526,431 of CM008343.1, read as the reverse complement.
TCTTGGGGACGGAATGGATTGTGAAGCATCAAGTTTTCCCCGGCTCAGATATCTCAAACTCTCGAATTTGCACAAGTTAAAGGATTGGACTCTTGGACAAGGATCTATGCTTAACCTTTCTACTCTCACCGTTGAAAGATGCCAGAGCCTTGAAAATCTGCCAGAGGGGCTCAAATTGCTCACTCGTCTCCGAGAACTGAGTATTGTCAACATGCCCAAAATGTCCCCCACGCTCAAACGTGAAGTCGAGACCGAGACACAAGATTTCTGGGGAGAAGATTTCTATAAAATCAAGCACGTTCTTAGTATCAACATTTTGTAATACATGATGGATGACATATGGAATATATTTTAGATAAAGGCTATGATGGGTGAGGAGAAGGCGGTCGACATGGGGTGACTTAAGACAACGAGACCAAACCTAACGAAGATCGACTGTGAGTAGAAGTCGCTTGGCGGAGCGGGTCGACCAATCAGAGGTTAAGTTGATTGGCACTCATGGATGAATGAGTGGAAGAGATTACATAAAGAGGAGAAACTAGAGATCGAGGGAAGACTCCGAGGGAAAGACGAGTGATAAAGAAGAATACGAGGGCCAAGGAAGTTAATTGGGAAAAGTCAGACTTGTCAGCTACAAGTAAGAGCCCTAATGGTTGGGGATATCAAAGGGTCAGAAAGGGTAAACCAGTCGGAAGCTCGTCCCTAATAAGGGCGAGCCCAAAAGTTGGAATGGGTGAAGCGGTTGGCATATAGAGTGGCTCAGGCAAAGCAAATTTGGAAGCTTCTTAAGGCAAGGGGGTCAGGAGCGGATTTGGTGGGCAAGATAAGGAAAGTAAATCAAAATATTTTAGGAAGTTCAATCGGATTAATAAGGCAAGTAAATCATGTATATTTATGGTAGATTAGTGTTACCAAAGGAGGACCAAGCCCTCTCATTGTATAAATAGGGGTATTGAATATTGAAAAAGGTTAAGCAATTTAGAATTTACTAAAGGCAAACTCTACGTTCACTATTAATCAAATCTAGACATTTTTTCCGGTGGTGTTGGCTTGCCGTTCGACCACCCCGTGGTTGATAAAACTAACAGGCTATGTTTGGCAAACATAACTGAAAATGTAGCTGAAAGCTGAGAAGCTATAAGCTCGAAGCTGAAATCTGAAGAGCGGTTAAGCTAGCTGTTATGCTTAAAAGTGTTTGGTAAAATTAGCTTTTTGGTAAACTGATAAATGTAAAAAGACTAAAAAGGACATCTTTATAAAGTTTAAATAGTTTTAAATTTAAATAGGTTTGTTTACATATTAAAATATAAAATAATGAAACCAATATATTTTAATAAAATCTAAATTAAAAACATATATTTGAAAATATATAAAGTAAAACAAAATGTTTATAATTCATAAAATAGTTCATACACAAATTATTGTTCAAACACAAATGTCAAATTGAAATTAGAACCACACATATTGAAGAGAAAAGGCCAAAAGGGTTTTAATTGGGAGGGATAAAAGATGTCATTTATTTAAAATAATAAGGATAAAGATGAAAAAAAATTAGGAAGCTACTAGCTTATTTTTGAAAAGCTACCTACAGGGCTATGTTTGGCAAACCTAGCTGAAAAGGTAGCTGAAAGCTGAAAAGTAGCTGAAAACTGAAAAGCTATAAGCTCGAAGCTGAAATCTGAAGAACGGTTAAGCTAGCTGTTATGGTTAAAAGTATTTGGTAAAATTAGCTTTTTGATAAGTTGATAAATGTAAAAAGACTAAAAAGGACATCTTCATACAATTTAAATAATTTTAAATTTAAATAGGTTTGTTTACATATTAAAATATAAAATAATGAAATCAATATATTTAAATAAAATATAAAGTAAGAACATATATTTGAAAATATGTAAAGTAAATTTTTTTTTTATAATTCATAAGATTAATTCATACAAAAATTAATGTTCAAACATAAATATAAAACTAAAATTACAACCAAACATAATGAAAATAAAATGTCAAAAGGGTTTTAATTGAGTGGGTAAAGGATATCATTTATTTAAAATAATAAGAATAAAGATGGAAAAAAGTTAAAAAGCTACTAGCTTATTTTGAAAAGCTACCCAAGTAGCGTTTCAAAATAAGCTCTTATTTTAAGCTACTAGCTTATTTTGAGAACATTACCAAACAGAGCTTATAGCTTATTACTAGTTTAAAATAAGCTATAAGCTCCTAAATAAGCTCTGGCAAACAGAGCCCTAAAGTAGCTTTTCAAAATAAGCTCTTATTTTAAGCAACTAGCTTATTTTGAGAATATTACCAAACAGTTTATAATTTATTAATAGTTTAAAATAAGTTATAAACTCCTAAATATGCTCTGCCAAACAGAGCAAATGTGTAATATTTTTTTTGTAAGTTTACAAAAATTATCATTATATTTTAACTAAATGTATTACACAATTCATGTAAGACCATTTTGTACTAGATTTATTTTTTAAAAAAAATTATACTAGTTATAAATATACGTAGCGCGCAATTATAAAGTGTCCAATGAGTAAAAATGGAAATGTAATTATTTGATCAAAATAAAAGTAAAATCATATAAATCTTATAAAGTAATTATTATATGATGTAACTTAATGTTATATTTACACAAACCTTCAAAAGAATGCATTGGACTTGTTAACCATTGACATAATTATTTATATACATCGAATTTAATGTTCAGTCACTACATGAAATTTTCTTTGATATATTGTCTCTTTTATTTTTACAACAATGATAGATAATAAATTATGATAATTGACAAATTAACAATAAATTAATTTCTTTTTTTTTTACTACTTACATAAAATCACCAAATATTTAGAGAACATACAATTGCAATGTTAAATCATTTTTTTTGGGTTACGAGAAATGCATAACTACTACTTGAGGGTGTCCATTAAGTAAATCTCGTTCCTATATAATAACTCGTAAACCACAATATAAAAACCCACAAACAATATATTATGAATTAATTGTCTTAAACCCCTAAAATTGTCCGGCCTTATGCTTGCAATATGAATTTATATTGGTATATTGATTTCATGTTACTCCATCTATTACAATATTAACAATCTTAGGATAAATTGGAAAAAAAAAAGTTAAAAAGGATAAGGGTAGAATTAGAAAAATATTATGATTGTACAAAAAGTTAAGTAGAATGTACAACTAATCACAACAGACAATACGCAAACACATTTTTATTTCGGTTAGAACCTTAACATATTATTGGCTTTTATATAACTATAACTATTAGTTTTTCACGCGCATTGCACAAATGAGATAATGCCCAATGTTTATTTTTAAATAAGTATTTCAAAGTATATCAATGTAAAATTATATAAGAGATGTTCATGCATATGTAATTGAATGTTGAATTTGTTTATTTAAATCGGTAATTCAAAGTTTATGAATGCAAAATAATAAATGAGTGATTGCTTATAATTTCACTAAAACAAATGTTTGCAATTTTGTAAAACGCTAATCTAAATACTTAGTCTAAAAATAATAGTATAAATAAATACTACTTTTTCGTTTGAATTTCTCTAAGTCTTTTTAATTCTCTTTCGGGTAGCATTGTCATTGTCTTTATCTTCCATACTTATCTTTTTTAATTTATTTATTGGTATTTGGTAATGTGTCATGTGCAATTGAGTTATAGTGATAGTATAGAGAGCAGCGTCATGCGTTGTATTCGTATATATGACTCAGATCTTAGTGGTACACTATGAACTCTTGATCTTGCAAGCGCCTATTGATATTTGACCGTGGTAGCTTTTCCCCCTATATGTTTCATGCATGTGATGTGAGATGTGTGTTGTACATTCTCATGTGAAAATATTGAACAAAATATTAATATTTATTATATTTGTAGACGGTTAATGAGTAGTACATTTTGTTCTAGTTTAATAACTTGTTTACTTGATATAACAACAATAACTTTGCAGGTTGTCCGAATACTAATGCTGCCAATATGTCCAGTTTCATCAACAGTTTCTACATCCATTTTGCACATGTTTATTTTGAAGTTCATATTTTTTTAAATTAGTATGAATAAATGTAGTATTTGATTTTGTGTGTGCATGTGTGTCAGTGTGTGTACACATTTTTGTTTTTGTTTTTTTTTTGTTTTTGTTAATTTTTTTTGTTGATCTAATACTAATCTTGGAGTACCTACTGCTGCCTTTTCATCATAATGCATGCATGTAAATAGTTTGCCACTTTGTACAAAAATATTTTTAAACAGTGGCTACATCATATATATATATATATATATATATATATATACCAATTATTTTTGTTGTCAAGGTTGATGCTAATTTTGTCTTTAATCTAAGCAGGTTGATTGCAGTAAATTAAAAGAATTGTAAATTTATATTAGTTCTAATATATTTAAAGAATGCACAATAAGTATTTTAGATACAAGATTAATGAATGCTGCAACGATAGCTATTTTTTAAATTTCTTTATTTTCTGAATTTAAAAGATTGATTTTAGCAATGTTGTAGTCTCAGCATCTAATGCATCAAGTGTGTCACAATGTTCTATTGCTCTACATTGACATTTTTAATAATGAGCTTTAAATCAATTTATTGAGTTATTTGAATACTTATTTGTCAACAAAATCTTCCCTAAGTAGTTAATGTGATTGGCTTCAAACTGTTTTTTTTTTTAATTTTTTTTTTCATGTTATTAATATAATACTTGGTAAATAAATATATAACATTATTTTGTAGTATAACTTTGATATTTAATTACAAGATAGTGTAAAAAGAAAATAATGAACAATATAGTGAATATAATTAATTAATAAATTTGAAGGTAAAGAATCTTTGCATGGTAGATAATATAGACAATATAACTAATGAAATTATATTTCTTTTTAAATTTTTTGATAATGAATATTATTTTTTGAATAAAGGCATTGTAGACATGGAATTATAAACTAAAGAAATGCATATGTATTATTTTTTTTATTGTAACTACTAATTTATTTAATTTAATATCTAATAGTAATAAAGTGGAGTACTTACTTTTGAATAATATGCTCTAACATATTCGTAGTATATGTTCAATAATTATGCCAACTTTGATTGGGATGAGGTTCGAACCTAAGACTTTTCTTATAGAAATTAATGATTAACTTAAAAGTTAACGGAATATTATATAAAAAGGAATATTTAAGGGATAATCATATAATTAAGGATAAATTAGGAAATCTCAAGGAAAAATATAAACAATCTGAAACATTCATTTGATTTAATAATTTGACTGTCATTTTTTCTACCAATTATAGGGCTAACTTTTCTTTTTTTTTTTTAAACTCTTATTAGTATAGTAGATATAACTACTAGAAATACTAGTAAAAGTCCTGAATGAATTTAAATTTTGATTTGGATTATGGTAGCAATTAAATTAGAATGTTATATGTTAGAATATTAGATTATTATATTTTAATATTAACATAGGTTAGAAAAATAGATACTTGAAAAATTAGAATGCATCAAACTAGCTATCCAAAAAAAAAAATGCAAGCTGACCCACCCCACTCAAGGGCCAATTATTTTATGGACAAGGAATAAATATTTATTTTTAATATATTGAAAATATATTATTTGTGTATTGAAAATTCATTACTTGATAGTCTACCAAATAATATACATTCAAAAAAAGAACATTTACATCACATTTGGTTCGCAGGATAGGCTTGGAATGGAATGACATTCTCATGAACAGACCTATTCCATTGTTTGTTAACGGATTTTGTTCTCAGGAATGAGTTATTTCCCTTGCAAGGGGAATAACTATTCCAAGGAGCCCATGGTAGTAGGTTATTCTTGAGTTCTCATGAATAGTCTAATTGTTTTATATTTTCTACTTTACACCTATATTATTATTATTATTATTATTATTATTATTATTATTATTATTATTATAAGGGTATTTATGTCTTTTAAAAATATATTCCATTTCTATTCATTAAACCAACCAAACTATATAATACAATTCATTTTCTATTCCTTGCTTATTCCATTCATTCCTTATTGAATAACATTCATATTCATTTAAAATCCATTCTGTGAAGTGTGAACTAAACGTGATGTTAGTGTATTAAAAATGTAATTTAGTATATTAAAAATATACATTATTTAATAGTCCATCTTACAAGGTGGACCATGATCGATGGTATAACGATTGAGCCTAAGGGTGAAGGCAATTTATATCATGGACCAGGGTCCACATAACATTGCGGACCCTAAATTAGGACGACGATGTACGAAATTTATACTTGTAAGTTACAAACTTTCGTAATACAAGACACAAAAATTACAACACAAGACACATACACATAACAGTACACATGTTATATATTTAGTTATTTACTTATAATTTCAAATCTGATTTAGGTACGTAATTTGTGTGCATAGTTACAAAATTTCACGACATAAAACACATAAATTCATAACATAGGACACAATTACTAATTTGTTTCAAGTACAATATTCAAACTCAAATACAGAATTTCAGAACACAAGACATATACAAAAAAAACGCACAATATAAAACACTTACACATGTATCAGGTCCACAATGCACTCCATGGTATAAGGATTGGCCTTGAAGGGGCCATGCCAGACACTTCTAAGCCCGCATTTAGATATATTAATGGTTGATAGTTCCTGGAAAATAAGGAAAAAAAATAGATGGATCCATTTTATAAATACTACAAAGTTAAAAATTTACAATAATTATAAAATTGACGCTATATATTTTACTATAATTTTCGGTCATTGATAAACTGCAGGTGATTGTATGGATAAAATTTAGTAGAAATTTGATTATTTAATTATTAATTAAGTTGTAACTTCAATCTTTTCACAAATTGATACTTTAATTCTGCCCGGTCATATTTATAGACTAATTTAAACTCAGTCTCAACTACTACAACGAACTAAGAAAAATTGCATTCTCAAAAAAAAAAAAAAAAACTAAGAAAAATTGCAGACAAGAAACTCTATGGTAGTTGAGATTTAAGGAAAATAAAAATTGCAGATTTTCTTGAAAATCTATGAAAAGAAAAATTGGACAAGAAAGGAATATTTAGGATTTTCTCTATGTTTGGTATTCAAGAAAAATAAAGTCAAAGAAAAATATTTATTATGGTCTAATGGAAAAAATGTCTAATTTGACAAAAAATATCTTTTAAGATTTTTAGTCGAAAGACATTTTTTGAATTTTTCTGTTTTTTTATGTTTATCTTCTCTTGCATCTCTTTTCTAGTTTTCATATTATTATTACTGTCGTCACCGTCACCACCACCAGCATCACGATACCACCACTGACACCACACCCACCACCACCACCAAAGAAAGAAAAAATTTCGTTTAAATAGAATTCAATAAATTATTTCTCAAAAAAAAAAGAATTCAATAAATTATACTGGATTATTTAATAAAATTCATTTTAATTGTCTTGTTTATTATTATTATTATTTTTTTTTTTGAAAACAATTGTCTTGTTTATTAATTGGTCAAATTAATTTTTCTTCAAGTTTTTTAAATAAGTTTTTCTTTATTTATTTTCTTTAATATTTTTAATTTAATTTATATATTTTTTTGAACCACTCATGATTATTTATAAGGTAGTATTTGTTTTATGCTCGTTTTCAGCTCAAAAGAATTACGCAAATTTTAATGTGGACTGCGGTCCACAATTCATGGTGGTCCATGCATCAAAACGACGTCATTTTGATTAATGAAAAGAAACGGAAAAACGACATCCGTTTCGCGCCGTTAACTTTATGTATATAACATATTCAGTTTCATTTCATATACACTACAGTTTCCTTTCAACACAACTACAGTTTCTTTTCGATATAACTACAGTTTCACTCGACAATGTACACTCAAATATGTGAAACTGTTATTCAGTTTCATTTTATATACACTGTTGTTTCCTTTCAACACAACTACAGTTCCATTTTGATATAACTACAATTTCATTTGATATTATAAAAACAAATGTAAGGCAATATCATTGAGATAAACTGTAGTTTCATTTACGGAGCTCCGTTAATATGTGATGGCAACCGTTTCTTCACTTAAAGAAACGATGTCGTTTTTGGCTTTGTGGGCCATGGTGCACGATATAACAACTGAAAGAATTAATTCCCCACCACCATGGTTCAACCTTGCGACCAATTTGACCATCCATTTGAAATAGTAACAAATGTGTTATCACACTATATAGTAGTTGGCCAATCTTTTGTATCTAATATTATTATTCATATAATTACTAAATATATAAATTTTATACACAATTGATAAACTAAATATTAAAAAAAAAATTGTCAAGTACTTGTGGTCTAGTGTCACTAAGTTACTCCCTTAAATGGGAGATTGTAGGTTCGGGATACTGACTCTTTGTGTTTCAATATGTTGAGAAAGTAATTATGGACAGATACTGCATTGTAATAGAGTTAGTAGTATTAAAAAAATATTTAAAAAAAATTAAAATAACTTAAAATTAATTCTCCTTAATTGAATTCTATACATAAAATAAGAGAATAAAATATTATATTCATTGCGTGGGCGAAAAGTCGACATGCAGAAAAACGGTGCAACGTTGCAATTTTTTTTTAAAATTTTTTGTAATTTTAAGTCAGTCATACAAATTTTAAAAAATGGTGCAAGTTTGCAATTGTGTTTTCTTTTTTGGGCACTTTTACTCAGGGAGACAAGTGTGACAAAAAAAGTGTGAAAATTTTAAAATTTAGGCGGCAATTTTGAAAAGAAAAAAATTGGGCGGCATAAAGTAAAAAAATAAAAAATAAAAATTGGAAAGTGACATTTGTTCCATTTCAATTATATGTTTATAGTGCTTTTTTCCTTAAATTATTTATGTATTTATATTATTCCCTCAAATATTTTAGAAGTGATTTTAAAATTGGGAGTACATTTTTTCTTTCTCCATAGAAATGGACTTTGAACTGTTTAAAAAAATGACAGCATAGGTATTTTAATCAACATAATCATTCAAAATTCATAAAAACTAAAATATTTGATGGGAATGTATTTTAAGGATAATTTTTTTTAAAATATATTATCATACATTTTTTTAAAAATATATATAATTTCTACTATATATGTTTTGACTTCAAATAGAAGTGCAAAATTACGCATGAGCTTAGATGACTCTTTTTTTTTTCTTTTTTTTTTTTCAACATAGGTTGAAGGTTATGTACTTAATCAAAGGGCCATTCATTTGTTTGTTTTAGTTAGTTATGTATATATATATACTAAGTTAAAAAAAATTGACTTAGAATACACATTTTATATTTTATTTTAACAGTTCAAACGGTATTTTAATAGTGAAGGAAATCCGTCACCTTCAAAATAATTTTAAAAATAATGTAGATACATGAATAATTCATGAGAAAAAAGTATTATAAATGTCTTTTAAAAAAAAAAATTGAATACAAGGGTTTTGTTGAGTTTTTTTTTTTTTTGTTCTTTATCCTTTTTTTAAACATGGGCGGCAGAATAAAAATTGAGAAAAAAGAAGATTATTCTGCACGGCTGTTTTCCAAGGGAAACTTTCATGTATGTGTTTTTTAGGTTATAGCTCGAAAGAACGAATGAATTGCACGTCGATTTAGTCGTCAATCAAACATAGTCAGTCATATATGTTAACATTTTACGACGATTTATTCATCATCAAGTACAGTAAGTTGATGTATGGCAACGATTTATATTAATTTAGTCGTCATCTTCAATCGTGATTAGTGGGTACATGATAAGAATTTGCCTCTGTTTTGGTTATCTTCGTCCAAGCCAACCGTAATTTAGTAGGTATGTTGATTTACTCGATCTGAGGCATGGGCCACTCCGTATATAATAAATGTTTATGTTGGTTTATTCAGCTTCTAGATGGTACTGTGACTCTGTGAGGAATTTCTGTGATTTTAAAAATAAATTTTGGCAATTTTATATTCACTGGCATTGCTGGCGTGCCAAAGATATTGTTGATTAAAGAAAGACAATAAACTGGTCGACACTTTGGTTTGGGAGAAGGATTGAGAAGAAATTTCATATCAAAAAATTATTTGAAATATTGACTCTGGAGTAATGTTAGATATCCTTACCCTTTTTTTTTTTTTTTTAATCAAATCCATTTCTAATATGATATTTTTTTAATTGCTTACTAAATTTTCTTTTTAATTAATGGTAGAGTAAGCAAATGTGTACACCCAAGGGGAAAAATAGGAGGGATAAAAAATACTTTCTTTGATTCTATTGTATAGTTGATGAAATGTAAATTATTAAAAATAATTAATATACTCAAATTAGTTGATGAAATATTGAGTGACTAGTGAAATTCGCAATTACTGACGGTGTGTTTTGAAAATATCTCACCATATAACCATAACAGATAAAGAATCACAAAAAAAGAAAAGAAAAAAGTAATAATAATAAATTAACCTAAAATAATTGCTTGATTGATTCAAAACAATAAGACCAACTTTTACATCACCATCCATCTATCTCTACCACCCACTTGCTCATGCTGCATGCCTATCCATCTGTTACTACGAGGTAGTTCAACTTTCTTAAGGCAAGAAAACTAAGGTGCAAGTACTTACTTTGGTAGCTATTTTGGTTTTGTATTTGGAGTAGATGGATGTGAATACCACTTTTTTTGTATGGTGAACTAGATGCGTAGATTTTTATGAAGCAACTTAAAAGGATTTGTCAAACCCAAAGGTGATCTAGATGAGTTTAAAAATCCCGGTTTAGACATGGTTCACAACATCCTTCCAAGCCTAGTTGTGAATTGTGATTGGCCCCTACTTTCAACACAAGTACTATCAGGCCGGGTTTGATTATAAGCAACTACAGTATAATTGTACATAACCTGAATGACCTATCAGGCAAAGTTTCATAATGTAAAGTCTATACCGTGTAGCATGGTCCACAATGCTAGGTGAACCATGATCGTCAAAAAAAACTGTAAGTATGTAGTAGAATTAAAATGATACTCTAGTGTTGCTATAATGAAATTAGTATGTGTAGAAAATGAAACTAAAAAACAGAGTTCATTCAACATATATTGTCAAACGAAACTGTAGTATAATTAAAATGATATTTTAGTTTTGTTATAATGAAACTAGTGTGTATGGAAAATGAAACTAAAATTCAGAGTCATATACAATAACATATATTGTCAAATGAACCTAGAGTGTAATTAAATATATAGTACATTAATATTATTATAATTAAACTAGTGTATAGAAAATGAAACTCCAAAATAAAGCTCATGCAATAATGTATATTGTCAAATGAAATTGTAGTAGAATTAAAATTATACTTTGGTATTGCTATAATGAAATTGAAAAACAGAGTAATATTGTCAAATTAAATTGAAATGTAATTAAAATGATACTTACTTCATTGACTACACTGCTACATGCATCATGGTTCACAGTAAAATTTGCCAAGTTGACCATGGTCCATGGTATAACCAATCATTATTGCATGGACATGGTTCACACAGCTGTGTGGACTATTAATAAAAAAAAAATATTTTTAATATACTAAAAGTACATTATTTTTGTACATAAAGTACATTATTTTAGAGTATATTATTTAAGTACAATATTTTATATATACTATCAAATAATGTACCTTCAGTACAAAAATAATGTATTTTTAACATAATAAAATGTACTTTATATTCCTAGTGCACACAACTATGTCGATCATGATATACACAATAATTTGCCACGGTATAACAATTGTGTTTAAAATCTATGGGCCAATTATTGAACTTACATATCTCATATAGTTTTGGGGCAGAGGCTTGGTTAAATCTCGCCTATAAATTATGGACGTAACGCAGGACCACTGGACCACATTCTCAACAGTAATAGAAATTGTTAAATTTTAATTTATATATAGCATCAAGGAGCAATCATTATTGCATGGACCATGGTCCACGCAGTTGTGTGGATCAAAAATAAAAAATATATTATTTTTGTACTGAAGGTACATTATTTTTATACTGTAGGTACATTATTTTAGGGTACATTATTTTTGTACTGAAGGTACATTATTTGATATATACTGTCAAATAATGTACTTACAGTACAAAAATAATGTACCTTCAGTATAAAAATAATGTACTTTTTATTTTTGGTCCACACAGCCCACCTCCGCACATCGTTGCGGCATTTCTCGGCCGTGTCCGCACCACGTTGCGGCATTTCTCGCCCAAGTCCGCACATCGTTGCGGCGTGTATCGGCCAAGTCCGCACCATGTTGCGGCATTTCTCGCCCAAGTCCGCACATCGTTGCGGCATTTCTCGCCCACCTCCGCACATCGTTCCGGCATTTCTCGGCCAAGTCCGCACCAACTCCGCACATCGTTGCGGCAAACGATGTGCGGACTTGCCCAAGTTTATGGACCATGGTGTGTGGACCATGGTCCATGCAATAATTTGCCCAAGTTTATTAATCTGAGTGAAATACATAGAGTGGCGGTGGAAATTTTGTAAAGAAAATCCTAACTAATTGATAAGAAATGTATGAATTGTATTAAATGAGATGGTTCAAAGATACAAATTACAGGAATATATATAAGAATTTAAGCAGCCATAATGTTCTGAAAAATTACTAATTAATGTAATGGATATGAATATAAGGAAAATTGTGAAATAGGGGGATGGGACAAAGAATCGGTAATTATATTCATAATTTTGAATTAAATACAGGCTGTTATTTGACTATTTAAATTGCACTATAAATACTATCAAAAGCAAAGAACAATTCTACTATTGAATATTTTCTATTCTTTTATCTTTAGTGTTTAGTAATGCAGTTTGTTTTTGTCTCTGCCTCCGACCTATCCGCATGACAAGGAAAAGCTCTTTAAGGCTCTGGTTGATGTGTTGTTATTTGTCCAGAGAATATCAACGCTCTACGGTCAACCAACAACCACTCAAGTGCTTATGTCATTACTCCCAGGTGAATTTTTCCCTAATATAGTTATAATTACTGAATATCAAGATATAAGTATATCTCAAGATATCGCACGTGCCAAATATTCTTAATATATTATAACAAATCAATTCCGTGCATCGTACTGGTGAAAATACTAGTATACATAATGAGAGAATCAAAGACTAGAATAGGAAATCACAAGAAGCCTATAAATCCTATAATAGATAGTAATAATTTGACACAAATACATAGAGTCCTAATATGTATGAAACTCTATTGTATGATTGTTGTTTCTAAATAATTTTAAATTTTTATTTAACACTAAAAGGTGAAGGGGGTGTGTTCGAGCCTCAGAGACGATATTTACTCTCTGTGATTCAGTAGCTTAAGAAAGTAGTTATGAACATATGCTGCATTATTGTAGCAGAGTCAATAGTACTAAAAAAGGTACATAATTTTGCAATAATATAAAATAAGTTTTACAAATGAAGAAGTACTTAGGAAAAAAATTATAGCACCGCATGAGATGATAGCAGATTATAAAAATTAGGTTAAAGTGTCATCCCGCACCATGAGCCATAAGCGATTCTTCATGCCGCACCCTGTCCTTTCATATTGATTATTCGATGCACAAACCATTAAATTTTTTTTGCCTAGAATTTTTTACAGGTTTCCATGTTACTATGATGATATGACACAAATATAGACTTTTAATTTTTTTTTTTTAAGTCAATCCCAAATTTTTAAGGTCAACACCCAGTTTATTCATCCGTAGTCTTCCTCCATATCATCGTGTGCCTAATCCCTGGGGGATTCAGATCTGTCCTCCATAGTGTCTTCGGCGGCACCAAAAGCAGTGGGTTGAGTCTTTTGCATGTCACCCTTTCCAGAGCCATAGTCCATCCCGTCATCCATAACAACTTCCTCCACGTTGATGGCAGTGGGCTTCTCAGTTCTTTCAATTGTACTAAGTGGGTAGTTAGCAGTAATGTTCTTTTCACTTCCACATCGCGAGCAGAACACGGGCTTATTTTCAAACAAAATAGACTGATCAAAGTTTTTACCTCCCGGAAGGTTAATGGTGATATTATCCTGGTGATTAAACCGAGCAGTTAACTTCAACAAGAATACGAGCAAAAGCAGATTTCTTCATTTCTTTAGTAACCTTGTCTCTAAGCAAGGGTTTCCCAAGTTTAGCCACAATTTTACTAAGGGCCTTAACATGCCAGCATGATTTTGGGAGCCATGACATTCCCTATAGGCTACACCTGTAAAAGTGTTTTCCTTACACCTCTACTGGTGTAGCCTATGGCACTGCTGCTGAAAGGGTAGGCTTTCTGCGGCACTTGTAACAGGTGCTGCGGAAAGCATTTAAATTTTTTTTTAAAATTAAACACTTTCTGCAACACTTGTGGCGGAACAGGTGCGGCGGAAAGTAATAAAATAATACTCCGTAATATATTATGGCTTTCCGTGGCACCTGCTCCGCCAAAAAGCTTTTTGTTTTTTTCTTTTTAATTGCGGGTGCTGCATAAATTTTTTTTTTTTTTAAATTTTTTTTAATTAAAATTAAAAATTACCTAATTTTCTGTATTTAAAACATGGGTAGCTGTACAGAATTTTCCAAATCCACCAAATCAACATCAAAATTCATAAATACTAATTTCACAATGATATTTTCACCAAATCAACATCAACACAAATACTAATTTCAAATTAACCAACACAATCATGGTTACAAGGTTGGCTGGAATCCTAGTCAAAGTGGTCTCTCCTTATCAAGCAGGATTTATCAAGGGTAGAAATATTGTTGATAATATTCTGCTTGTACAGGAGCTATGCCATGGTATCACAGCTTCAAATGAAGATGTGATACTTAAGCTAGACATGACCAAGGCATATGATAGGGTGGCTTGGACATGTGTGACCACTGTGATGAGGAAGATGGGTTTTTGTGAAAATTGGATTGGTTTAGTGGAAATGGCAATAGGAAAGATTTGGTATTTTGTCATAGTGAATGGGGTCCAACATGGCTTCTTTCATGCTACAAGGGGATTAAGACAAGGTGATCCATTATCACCTAGTCTTTTTGTCATTGTAGCTGATCGATCTGCTCTCTAAGATGATTGCAAAGCATGGAGCCCCATTCACTCAACCTAGAACAGGCCCCCAAATCCATCATCTTGCTTTTGCAGATGATCTGATTATCTTCACATCTGGAAAAGGGGGTGCTGTGCAGAGCATTATGGAAACTTTGGGGACATATGAAGGACAATCTGGGCAATTGGTGAGCAAAGAAAAAAGTGCCTTATATATGCACCCCAAGGCTTCTAGGAATGCAGTGGAAAAGGTCAAAAGGGTGACTAAGTTTCAAAAGAAGGACTTTTGTTTCACATACTTAGGATGTCCCATTTATGTTGGAAGGAAAAAAAGTCCTTTTATTTTCAACCTTAATTGCAAAGATTGCTGCCAAGTGCTCAGGATGGCAGCATAGACACCTATCCCAAGGGGGTAAGGTGGTTTTAATCAAATCTGTTTTGCAGGCAATTCCAACACATGTTTTTTATGCAATTGGTCCCCCTAAGATAGTGATAAAAAAGATTGAAAAACTACTAGCTGATTTCTTTTGGGGGACCATTGATGGGAAAGCAAAATACCACTGGAGTTCATGGAAAAATTTGGCTAAGCCAACACAGCAAGAAGGGGTAGGACTGACAAGTATGAGAGTGGTGGCAGAAGCAGCTGGGGTAAAATTATGATGGAATTTCAATTCAGATCACAAAAGTCCATATGGGGTGACTTCTTGAAAGCCAAGTATTACAGAAGGGCACACCCTGTATGCAAGACTTGGGAATATGGAGATTCACAGGTGTGGAAAAGAATGTTGGAGAGTAGGGAGTTGGCAGAACAACAGATTTGGTGGGAGATTGGTGAAGGGGAGGTGAATCTATGGTGGGATGATTGGATGGGACAAGGTGCTATAGTTAGAAGGTTTGGAATTGAAGGGAAAAATCAGTCCAAAGATAGGGTTAAGGATTTGTGATATGAAGGGAGATGGAGGTTGGAGGGACTAGAGAATCATGTACAACAGTATTTGCCTGGAGTAACTTTCAATGAAGATTGTTTAGATACTGCATTCTGGAAATTGAATGTCAATGGGAATTTTACATTAGCTTCTGCAAAAAAGATGATTGTAGACCAGGAAGGAGAAGAAGAACATGAAAGGGAATTTTGGTTCAAACCTTGTTGGTCAAAAGAAGTGCCATGTAAGATGTCCTTCCTTGCTTGGAGGGTGTTCAAAAGGAAAATCCCATCTGATGATAATCTGAGAAGATTTGGATATCAACTTGCTTCAAGGTGCTACTGCTGCCCAAATCCAGGGTTGGATAATTTGCAACATATTTTCTGCACAGGATCCACAGCATCACAAGTTTGGGGATACTTTGCAAGATCTTTGGGATTTAACATTCAGATAAGAGGAGTCAAACAGTTGTGCTATGAATGGTGGAAGAAAAAACCTAGAAATAGAATGATCAGATTCTTAACTCACAAATTGCCAGTGGTGATCTTATGGGAATTATGGGTGCATTACAACCAGTGCAAGTATGGAAAGGAAAGTCCATCTAGGGCCAGGATAATCTTCAAAGTCACAAGAGACATAGTGGATTGCATAATGAGAAAATGGCCGATCATGGGATCCATTTCCTCCTAACTGGAACTATATATCGAGGAGAGCTGATTTGTTCAAATGTAGCAAGATAGTAAGAGAAGCAAGCTGGTGCAAGCCACCAAAGGGTTGGATAAAAATCAACACAACTGTAAAGAAGGGGAGTTGCAGCTTTATGATTAGAAACTCTAAGGGGGAGTTTGTTATGGCAGGAGTATATTCTGGTGATAGGGATATGGAGATGATAATGCTGAAGGAATGTTTGAGTTGGTGTAAGAAAAGAGGCTTGGGAAGGGTTAAGATTGAGGGAGAGCAGGTGAGGGTTGATGGGGATGAGCAGGGACTGAGAGTTGAATGGTTAAAATGTGACAGGAGAGTGAATTGTATTGCACAGTGGCTTCTTGACAAATGTGAAGGACAAAATGTTGTATATAGAAGGGTGAGTGCACTCCCTAAAGGTTTCTTATACATCTTAAGCCTGGAAGGATTCCCTCACTTCTCATCACTCCCAGGGAGGGATTTCATTCCAGTTGACAATAATCAGAACAGAAGATGGGACCCTGGTGGAAGATGATTTTTTGCAGTGACAGTCCTGATATAGCTCATGATAATGATGACAAAAGGGGTCATTGTTGGAAGCTTGGGCTGGAAACTGCTTTGGAAAAGCAAGAACAATAGTTTATGAAGAGTTTGATGCTGCAGAATCTAGGAATGCAACAGTTTGAACAGAAAAGCAAATTGTTTGAAGGTTGAGCTGATGAAGACTAGAGCAGGGTCTTTTGTCTAAGGCTGGGCAGAACAAATGCAACAATAGAAGTATGAAAGAAAAGAAGCATAAGAAGGGACCTGATCAGTCCAGAATCACCGATCCAATGCAGATAACAGGTTTGGGTTGAGCTTTATGAGGGGAGTGATATGGTAGGGGTATTTCTTTTATCTTAACCACTCTCACCATTAGTTCATACTCTTGTCTTTGGACCATCTGGGGGGTATGGGTTTTGCATGCTTGCATGAGTGTGTATAGAGACCCAAATCCAACACATGGGTGGGAATGAAGTATATCTCTGTTTCTGCTCGCTCTGATCTGGATCTGGGGGGTGGGGTTCCCATACTGGCAGTAACAGAAAAAAAAAAGGAAAGAAAGATGGGAAAAAATATAGAAGTGATGAGAAACAGAAAAGAAAAAACAGAAACAGAAACAACATAACACAAAACAGAAACAGAAAAAGAAAAAAAAAGAAGAGGAGAAGAGATGCTTGAATGGCTGAATGGTTGTATGATGGCTGCCTGACTTGACTTGCTCATTGCTTAGGATTGAGAGCTATAAGATCTGGCACAATACAGAGCTATGTACTGGATGTGATTGGCTCAAAACCTAAGGGTGGGAACTCTTGCTACCATTGCTGTAGTTGTAGGGCCAAAATGATTATCTTGTAAAAATGTGGAGCTCCACATAAGGTGATCATCCTATGACTTCAGGGTGGGTCTCATTGCCTTAGGTGGTGGCCGTTAAGACTGTACTGGCTACCACAAGTTGAATAAGTGGTCAAGATTTGTTAGGTGGTATGTGGTTATAATCATTTGCCCTATACTATTTAAGTGAGATTATCTAAGAGTTCAAACACACCAAATAAAAGCATTCTCCCTCCTCCTTTAATTCTTATATTTTATTGTCTGAGCAAAGTGAGGTTCGCCTGGGTTATAGTTTGTGTAAGCTTAGCCCAGTTAGTCTGTGTAACCTGTCGAAAGCGTGCCGGGATTCTTAACTACACCGTTACCGGGCAAATAACGCTTTTAAGGCAGTGTTATTGTAACACGACACAGACTCCATTTTCTGCTTTAGTTGTTCACTTTTCCTAAAAGAGTGTCAGGGTTAGTTGACGTTGCCTCTATTTCCCAACAGTTAAAAGCGTTATTTTGACAATAGTCAACCTTTCGGTACGATGGCTCCCTTTGTTATACCCGATTTATCCAAAACAACAGAAGGAGTGGAAAAGTTAAGAAAATCAAGGATGTTGTTTTGTGTGCGGTAAGCATGGACACCGAGCATCCCAGTGCTATCATCGCAAGGGTAAAATTCACAGAGGTCAATCTGACGGAGAAAGATGAGTATATCATTCCCTTAATTAGTAGTTATTTTGAGTAGTTCTTATTTGCTCTAGCCTCTAAAAGCTCGCATGAAATGGGATAGTATTAGTACTAAATACTAGTTGATTTGTGTAAATTTTGAATGCCTACTAGTGCTTGTCATTTCAATGTGTTGAATGCTAATGACGTTGTTGCATATTAATAGACACAATTAATAGTGACCTACACAAAGAAATATGAACTGTTTAATGAGATACAGTTACATAGTTTGAAATATTTGAATTGTGTACTGAGAATGTTTGTCAAACATGATAAGCATATATCAAAAGCTTTTCACCTTGTGTTGGTAGCATGGAAATGTCATTATTCTTGAATACTCTGTCTAGGAAGGTGGTTTTTAAGTAAACTTCGGTTTCACCACTCGACCTGGGAGTTTTTAAGAAGTATGGTTTTGGTCATGCAGGCTAGTTGAAGCGCTACTTGACCCTCACCTGAAATGAGATTGACTTTTACATGCTACCAAAGCTTTGTAATAGGCATTGCTTAAGTTGATTTAAACTGCCTTTTATTAACAAAAGAGTACTATGAGAATAAATTTAAGTGTGTACTGATTTGCATTATACCAATGCTATATATGAGTTATGTGGTGAAGGGATATTGTGAAGTTGAAATAACATAGCTTTGAATGCTAAAGTTATAGATGTTGTATTTCATCTTGATGAAATTTATGTAGATAAACCTTTCTCTAATAAATGTCAGTTTGCATATAATCTTTGAGTATGAGATCTACTTTTCAAGAAAGTATGTGAAATTTATGATTATGTTGTTCAACTTGAAGCAACATGCAACATGCAAACAATATTATCTTCGTGGCTTATTGGTAATGAGTATTTGTATATATGATTTAAAATATTAATTGCGAGATCCTGAAGATCCTGGATTCCTTTATATAGTGAAACCTTAGTGGTTTAAGGTAACCAATTTGGTTGAAATATATTCCACTATTGAGAGTGTATTAACCAAGTGCAGAGTTGCTATAAAGATTGCATAGGTCGATCTGCTCAAGAGCCAATGTTGGGCACCAAAGATCAATCTGAGTAAAATATCAAGTAATTTTGAGAAGAATACTTGTAATCGCTGCATTGTGGGGGTAATCAGCTCTTTATATTTCCTTTCTATAAGTTTATTTACTTTACCGAGAATAATGGTAAAAGGGAATGTTTCATGTTAAACATGAAAATCTCTAGGGTATTATTTATGAGTAAATAAAATACTCGTCAAAGTGTACGTAAGTTTGATGGAGTTGATCAACTTATGTTAATAGTGAAGACTAATTATGAGATTAGTCGTTGAATTGTTGATGGAATGCCTTAAATTCCAAGAGTTGATGAATTCATGGTGGATCCCACTTGTATGGTCAAACGAAGGCATGGAAAGAATCACAAAGTAGTACACTAATTGGTCATTCTAATGATATGTGTACTGGTGAGGTTGAGCTACAGCTCTTAATGAATTTATAACCCTATGAGATGGGTGGTCCGATTGAGACGGACTTAATGAATTTACCGCTTAATAATTGACAGAGTGAGCATAAAATGCTCTTAATGATTTCACATCCCAATTTGGGTAGTCTATATTGAGATAGGCTTAAAGAAATCACCTACTTAAGTGAAAAAAGGTTAACCACCTTTTTCTGAAAGATAATGAGCTATCTTTCTAGAGCACTCATTGGCATCCGGATGTCCAATTGAGTAAAAATATATGAGAAGCATGATGTTCCTATTGAACTATAAGATTTATGTCTTTAACTACTTTGTAGCCTTTAAAGGTGGTCTATATTGAGATAGACTTGACAGAGCTACATATCTATATTGAGATAGACTTGACAGAGTTAAATGTATATATTGATATAGACTTGACAGGGTTAAAATGTCTATGTTGAGATAGACTTGACAATGTTGAAGGTCTATATTGAGATAGACACAACAGACTTGAATATTAAGTTTTAATTATAAGCAGTCAAAGAGTTTGACTTTCATAGAACCTGTTTGTTAGAGTTGATATGTGTTTTGAGTTCAAAATTTGTCTAACCGATGAGTTCAAGAGTCATATCACTCTCGGAAAGGAAATTACTCCATGTCACTACGTTTCAGTTCAAGTTTAAACACTGATATTAAGGTCAACTCAATTGTATTGCTCAGACATTGTCATTTCTAGACTTCTACTTTGAATGTGTGGGGGATCATCTTTTCTTGTGAACAACCTAGACAAATCTTCCTTTTCATTCCCTTGCATTTGTGGGGGATTGTTGGAAAAAATGCAAGCCATGAAATATTTGTAGTTCTAAATTATCTTGGTGATTTAGTCCTAATCACAAGTTGAATAAGTGGTCAAGATTTGTTAGGTGGTATGTGGTTATAATCATTTGCCATATACTATTTAAGTGAGATTATCTAAGAGTTCAAACACACCAAATCAAAGCATTCTCCCTCCTCCTTTAATTCTTATATTTTATTGTCTGAGCAAAATGAGGTTCGCCTGGGTTATAGTTTGTGTAAGCTTAGCCCAGTTAGTCTGTGTAACCTGTCGAAAGCGTGCCGGGATTCTAACTACACCGTTACCGGGCAAATAACGCTTTTAAGGCAGTGTTATTGTAACACGGCACAGACTCCATTTTCTACTTTAGTTGTTCACTTTTCCTAAAAGAGTGTCAGGGTTAGTTGACGTTGCCTCTATTTCCCAACACGCGCAACTGCAGTTTCCTTTCAACACAACTGCAGTATCAGTTCAATACAACTGCAGTATCAGTCATGATCATGGTCTACAATATAGTTTGCACAATAAAACGGGTCAGTCAGGTACGCGGCATTCATGATTTAATATATATGCTATGGTCCTATGAGAACACTTCCCTAGGAGAGAAATAAGAATAAATCTCAGCTTTACATTTATAAAAATTAGATGGTCTGATCAGATTTAAAAAAACAAAAAAAAAAAAAAGGGCCAATTTCGTAATTATCATTAACCACACTGTACATACTTTAACACTTAATATGCAATCTTTAATAACTAAATATGTAAACTTGGTAAATTATATGAAATCAACGAAAAAGCAAAATTTTAAATCTAACCTGTAAATGTTAGACCTTAAGCACAAAAGAGCGAACCACT
>CM008343.1:9465155-9480365 GCA_002525835.2 Ipomoea batatas | reverse complement strand
TCGCTATGCGATAAGTAGTTGTGCTTTAAAATCAATAGCAAAGTTCTTTTTGCATGCAAGTCTCTTTTTTTGTAGGCAAATGTGTTTTACTTTTTGACTTTTTTTTTTGGTCTTGTTAACGCAATGTTTTAGACCGTTCTTGATATTTGAGACCAATATATAACTCCTTTTTCAGTAAATTTGAGGTTGTTATCAGTAGACATTCTCTAACATTCGTGTGTTTCAACTCTTATGATAGTTTGTTAAGGTATTTCTCCATTCTAAATATGTTGTAGCGAACTTTGAGGTCTATTGTTCTTGACTGGACTTGCTTTGCTAAGTTTCTTATGGTAGACATTACTTACTCCACATATATGGCTCTTTAGGTAGACTACAACTCATGAGCAAGTCTTCTAATCATCCTTCTCTGTCAAAGCTTTAGCTCTGCTATTTTTTTTTTTTTTAGATTCACCAAGTCTTTACATATCTATTGTTACTTTGAATTTTACCGAGAGTTAGGTCTACTGAAGATCTAAGTCTTCAAAAGTTTTCATTAAGCTCTACTAATTTAACTTCGACTAGCTCTTCTAATGTAGTGTCTACTGGCTCTTGAGTTCTGCTAAGTGTCTAGACTTTACCGAAGACTAGGTATTCCAATATGAATAGATTTATCCGTTTTGAGAGCTATGTCGTTACATACTCTTCTAATAAGCTATAACGTTACATGTTGGAAAAATAGCACTAAAATGACATTTTAAGTGGCCATTTTGTGGTATAAATATATGTAGGGTCCACATCCGATTCGGGTCGGGACAAAGTGGATTCGGATTCTTCGTAGTGAGACGAAGAGATCGTTATATTATACACTCAAAATGGATAATGGGTGAATGAGAAATTGGCTCTCAAAGTAGACCCATTTGAGATGGAATTTTAAGTGAGGGAAAGCTTATTAGCTTTGTCCCACATTGGTTGGAAATGAAGATTTGCCCCACTATAAATACAAGAGTCTTTTAAGGCTAATTAACTTGTATAGCATAGAGGCTCTCTCTCGCGCGCAGGGGGGGTGCAAATCAAATCCCAAAATGCGTTCGAAAGGCTTGAACTTGTGTGCGCCTGCACCTGCGGGCACGAATGTCGTCCGGAAAAGTGAATGTCTCGAAGGTTGTTCGAGTGCGATGTCTTGCGGTCTAGGCATGATGTCTCGAAGCATGGGTATAAATGTTGGTTAGTGGCAGAATTAAATTTCTGCTAGTGGGAGGAGGTTACTAAGGGATGATCAATGCCATAATTAATGCTATGATCCATTCTCCTCTACTATATATTCGTTGTGAGCAGCAGGTTTGGAAAAACAAGAACACACGGCAAACACTGTTTTCCTCCTCAAAACTCTGCTCACACTTCCTTCTAGCCACCTGCGTTGAACCCACGTTCCTAGTTCGCCGGATCCAAGTTCGTGTGCTCGAACGATTGGGTCGTAGTACGTTTTATCTTGGGAAACCTAGACCGCAACGCTCCAGCACCCCGGGAGGCGGTAAATAAGGTTTTAAGGAGAGTGGCAACACGACTCGTGCTTCCATCTACCCGAGTTCGTCCGGATTTCATCCTCAACCGTAGTTCAGGTTTTCAACCTTTTGTAGGTTGTTTTAATTTCCTGTAATATTATCCTTCGTGGATATTTTCTGTTGTATTTCCATTATTTTCTTGTATTTTCGAGATCTACCTTGTAACATTACATACATCTTAGTTACGTTGCTTTACAATTTTGTGCTCTAAATGAGGTTTTTCATTTTTCACCTATGTCATTTTGTAATTCTATGGTTAACCTTACTTGCTCCTATTTTGGCCTTTACATTTTTTAAGAAACAAAAAATTACAAATACTTTTAGCTTGCTATATATACTAATTTATGTACACAAAATACTAAGTATATCATCAAAATTTATCTATACAATTGTTCCTAACAAATTGTTTCATTCAAAAAACAATAATATATTTATTTTTAAAAATATGTTACTAGCAATCATTGAACAAATTATATTTCATATTCATAAATGCACTAAGATTGTATCTATTATGAAATAAGATCAAAACACACTTTAGAAGCAAATATACTAACATCTAATTTAAATGTTTTCCTGTTTTCTCATAACATTTCAATCATTGATATAAAATATTCATAATTTTTTTTTTTAAACTTGATCAATTTTATGTTTTTCTAAATTGATTTGAATATAAGTACACACTTGAAATTTTGGGACTACCTTAGCTAAACAATTATTTTTAAATAAATTTCATTTTAAAGTATTTTTCTATAACTTGACCTTAAAATATAATTCATACCAATTAAAAATAATTTGAATATTTATTACCATGCACACCCATTACACATTATAAACCTCATAAATTAATACACATAAATATAATTACTAAATTACTCAAATAAAATTTTTGATATCATTCATAAGTTAAACTACATTATACATTTCACAACTGACATGAAAAAAATTACAAATAAAGTTCACAGCCATAAATAATCATGCATAAACACAATTAGAATTAAGAACACATCTCACAAATAATTACACTTTTAATACTAACAAAAGGAAAATATAATTGGAGTGTGTGTAGAATTAGGATCATATAAGAAGAATGTTTCCTATAAAAAATGTGAATCAATCTCATTCGTTCATATGAATTGATCAACAACTAGAAAATAATGGTAAAAAATGCATGAGCAATTTTATAAATATTACAAATTTTTTAAAGTTTAAAAAAATGAGGTGTCATTTTCATAATTATATATTACAAGCTTTAAATTAAAAAGATTGTAATATTTATAAAATTGCTCATACATTTTTTTCATTATTTCCAGCAGTTGATTAACCCATATAGATATATAAGATTATTCAACATTTTTTACAGGAAGCATTATTTTCACTTGATAACACACACAGAGTATATATAGTTTTAGGTGATGGTGAAATATAAATAATTACATCTTAATTCTTTATTATCTTATATGCATTTTTTTTTTTTACATCTTATGGAGGGGGTTAACCCCGGGGACTAAACTAGGAACTGAACGCCATTGTCACGGCTTCTAATGCTAGGGACTCCCTATCGATCGTTCTCCAACAAGGCTATTAGGTTGCCTGGAAGTCTGTCAAAACGTCTGTTGGTTTTCGCTTAAAGTAGTGATGTCTTTGCTAATATTTTAAGAATTAATTATTATACATGTTCTAACATCTTAATTTTAATATAATCTTTACAGGTTTAAGAATTTTCATTTTAAAATCTACTATTACCTTTAGCTCATAGACCAATTGCATATTTATATAAAACATGTGATTTGGAGCGAATTTGGAAGTTGCAGGAAAATATTTTCACTGCAACTCGAAAAAAATTAAACACGTCCTTACTAAAGATTCTACCTGCAGTGAAAACCTTTCTCAGTGCAACTAAAATTACTGCCTTCTAAAGTTTGCAATTAGGCTACAAGTCTACAACAAAGGATTCACTTTGCAATATATAAGTCAATAAATGCTTGTAAAACTGTATTTAATTTGGAATTTTAATGCATTTTGTTGACTTTTTTTTGAATGCTACTGACTCTATTACAGTGTAGTATCTGTTCATAAACTATTTTCTCAACCTACTGAAGAACAAAGAGACAGCAACGCCTCCACTGAGGCTCGAACCCACCACCTCCCGTATACAGGGAAGGGTTTGATGCCACTGGACCACAAGGCCCTTGAAAAAAATACTGTTTAACAAATGTTTATGATGTAAATTTTTTATAAACTCACACAAAATTTAATTTACAAAAATCTTAATAAAGTTTATAAAAAATATATATTTACAATTTATCATTTAAAAAGTTGATATATAAAAGTCTTGACAAATTAAAATACTATTATTCCTGAAGGTTAGTCTTTGGTCCCACTAGGACATTATTGTCTGTCTGTCTGATTGGAAGATTCTCGTTAATTGGGTATGATATGAGACTTCTTCACATATACATATATCCACGTTCAACTTTGATCAGTAAGCTCAGTTCATAAGTCATGTCTGATTGATAATTACTCTGCACACTGTTTACCTCTTGCATTGTGCGATATGATATATTGTCTTGTTTCCACTAGTGATGGATAATTGGGAATTGTATATATATCTATATTTATTTATTTTTTAAATATTCTTTTTACTCCGTAATTATTACTCCGTAGTCAAAATAGAAGTTTTTTTTTAAAAAAATAAAAAATAAAAATAAATGCATACTAGGGTTTACAAAGATAGGGGAAAAAACAAAAATCTAATTAAGGCTTTTGAAAAGCTAAATGAAATTTAGAAAATAGCTAAAAGTTTGAAATCTAAGGATTAAAATTGATATGTAAAATAACATTGAAGAGCGGATGAAAGTATCTTCTCTAAATTGTTATAAGTCTTATTTTATGTTTCATCAAGGAAAGAAGAAGGGTAAAGAAAAATCTTATTATTGTTAATGCTTTTTAAATTAAAGTTCAATTATTTGTCTCCCGCTTTCTAGGTTTTGTTCATTAAGATTGCAATATATTTTGTCTTTATTAAAAGAAAATGCATTTTTTTAATCTCAAAAGGGCGAATATGTCTAGAGGTTGATCATTGATTTTTTAGACTGAAAAAAAATTTGAGTTTGGCAAAACAGTGAATTGCATAGAAAGAGGGTTTTGAAGACAGTTGTTGGCTCGAGAAGTAGCGTACTTGCAGGCTTGTTTTATGGTGTATATTTCTTTGAATACTACTAACTCTATTACAATGCAGTATCTGTTCATAACTATTTTCTCAACCAATTGAAGCACAAGAGTCAGCATTACCTCCACTGAGGCTCGAACCCACCACCTCCCGTATAACGGAAAGGGTTTGATGCCACTGGACTACAAGGTCCTTGGCTGTTTTATGGTGTATATAATCATATTTAGTTTGGCTAACAATCACTTCCATTATTATTTTTAGAGTTTTTAATTTTTTTTTATTTGATCTGAGGTCCAAGTACATCACCATTATATTCTAACGATGCATGTTATTAACCTAACGTAACATGGATAATATTATGGTTCTATTTGTCACACTCACTTTAAAAGTTAATTAAAAATAGTAAAATTATCTATTACTCTAAAACTTTTGAAATAGGCAATTGAAATTAGAAGTGTTTTAATTAATAAAATTACGGTTTATGAACAGATACTACATTGTAACGGAGTCAGTAATACTCAAAAAAAAAAATTAGTGTTAAGTTAATAAAATTTTTAAAATATATTATGTATGTAATATGCATTGTGTTGAAAGTTGAAACTGATGTGCAAATTTATCATCCAAGTAGAAAATTAAAATAAAATTACAAGAAACAAATAAATAGATCAGAGGTGATATATCATAACTTTATAGTTGAATATATATGTTGACTACATGCATGATTATCAAATTTGTTAAGACTTTATGGTAACATTGATCCATTCTAGAAGCTATTGTACTAGGGAGAGTAAAATAAAAACTGGCCACTGTATATGAGATTGAGACTTGAGAGTGGAGCTAGACCACTTTAATTACATCATCATCAACATATTATTAAAAAAAAAAAGAAAGAAATTGTATGTAATTATAAATGCAATAATAATGTTGGGTACTTAATGAGTTAATGGTGCCTACCAATTATTCGATTAGTAATTAAAAGTAGAAGCAGATGGAATAATTAAGATTAGACTTTAATTAAAGTGCAGATGATGAAGTGAAAGAACGTATTTAGTGTCTAAAGTGAGAAGCTTATCTCGAACAAAAAAATGAAGAAAACGGAATAGGTACTTAGGTAGCTAGGTAGCAGACAAGGAGCAATTTCCACCTTGAATTTCCACTTCTGTCTTCACTTTAGTGAAGCAAATTGAATATTGAAAAGGAAAATGTTGTTTTTAATCATTATTTTACATATATATGTTAATTGTCAAAAAAAAAAATGTTAAACGTAAAATATTTTTTGGGCATTTTGTATTTTTATCTTGTGATAATTATAACTAAAATTTTAAATTTGTTATAATATCAAACTTTTGTGTATAATAATGATAATTATATTTAATTATACTATATGACTCTTAAAAAGTCTAACTTAATTAATTAAACTATATTGCAGAGTTGACTATTAGTTAGTACCGTTATAATGTCTAAACTTGATTTTATGTGTAATGTGTGTGCAATGGCGGAAGGAAGTGGTGGTGTGTGGGAGGAAATTATACTACAAATAAAAAGAAACAACTATCGATTTTTAGCGGTGGTCATTGATGAATCCCTAATTCAAAATTTATGAATGCAAGATAATATACGAGGGATTGATTATAATTGTTACTAAAATAAATGTTTGCAATTTTGTAAAAACGCTAATCTAAATACTTAGTCTAAAAATGATAGTATAAATAAATATTACTTTTTCGTTTGAACTTTTCTAAGTCTTTTTAATTCTCTTTCAAGTAGCATTGACATATCTTTATCTTCAGTACTTTTATTTTTAATTTATTTATTGATATTTGGTAATGTGTCATGTGCAATTGAGTTATTGTAGTAGTATAAAGGACAACGTCATGCAATGAGATTATGATATAGGAAGTTGTGGATTTCTCTCGTTGTACGTGTTTATATATATGACTGAGTTCTTAGTTGTACTATGAAATATTGATCTTGCAAGCGCCTATTGATATTTCGCAGTGGTAGTTTTTTCCCCTATATGTTTCAATTGCTGTGAGATGTGTGTTGTACATTCTCATATGAGAGTATTGAACAAACTATTCATATTTATTATATATGTAGAATGTTAATGAGTAGTAAATTTTGTTTTAGTTTCATAACTTGTTTACTTGATAGTAACAACAATAACTTTGTAAGTAGTTTGAATACCGATGCTGCAATATAATATGTCTAGTTTCATCAACAGTTTCTTCACCCATTTTGCACATGTTTATTTTGAAGTTCATATTTTTGAAATTAGTATGAATGAGTGTAGTACTTGATTTTGTGTGTGTGTGTTTTTTCTTTGTTAATTTGATTTCGGAGTATCCACTGCTGCCTTTTCAGCACAGTGCATGCAATTAAATAGTAATAGAGTCAGTAGTATTCAAAAGTAAAATGCAGATTCAATGCTTTAAAAATGAACTTTCGGTATACAAAAATAAAACTTTATGTCAATAGTTTACCTTACAATGGAATAACGTGGGAATGAAAGAATATTGTTGAGATAATTGGAGATCATCAAACAGCATACAAACGCAAAACCTGCTGGATAGGAGTGCGACAGACAGGGCAACCCCAGTTCTGGGCTTTGATCTCATTCAAACATGCCATGCATCCAGCCATATGCCCACACGGCACACAAGCTCCCTCTATTCCTCCCTCAAAGCACACCACACAGCATGATGATGATGATGATGATGATGATGATGAAGAACTACTACTCCCCCTTCCATCTTCTCTGCTCGAAACCTTTTCTGTTTTTGGCGAAAATGAATCAATTACCAAAGAAGAACCCACCCACCTTTCCCCCTTCATGTTACTGGAGCATATTTGTTGCCTGCTAGTCTGGGGAACATTCACCGCTGATAATCTTCCCTGCGTTGCCTGAGAATGTATGTATAGTCAATAAAATTAGTAATTAACTCGAAAGGTGCACAAATCATTCAATCAAGTTAAATTAGCCATACCTGCTGATCATCTGTGTGGCCTGGAGCAGGTTCATTCGAAGCATATGCTTTGTTCAGTCGAGAAATTTTTGGTTCCACTTCTAGTCTCAAAGTCTCTAACTCATTCAATGCTAGCAATAATTTCTGCACCAAAACCATATTCAAATAAGCCCCCTGCCTACCCCTTATATATATAAATGTTACTTATTAACATCAAATTTTACACAACCGCAAGTTATATGACTAAACTTTTCCCCCCTAAATCAAATTGAACTAACCTTCTTGTAGTAATCTTTTTCTGGTTTATTTGAGCGTGTGAAATCTTTATGGCAGGGTATAGTTTCTGATAGAAGACTGCAATTGAATTCAAGAAAACCGAGAATATCCCATTAGTGCAAATGCTTAATATATATAGAAGCATTTTGGTAGACTGGTAGTGGAAAGCAAAGCATTATATTATTATAATTTTTTGGGTCACCATGCCTGGGAAACCTACAGCCACTACACTAGGATGTACGTGTATTGAATAAATCCAGCCTAAATTGTCCATAGCTAATAGGCTCAAACAAAGAAAATTAATATGCTACTCCAGTTAGAAGTTGAACTTGTAAGCTTGTGGTTATCCATCAACAATCTTACTAACTTAGTTGAGGTTGTCGCTAAAAAGAGGATTGTGAATGTAACATGAAGACTTCCCAAGAGATCACTCATTCTAATACTACTCTCACCTAAGCATGCTTAGCTTCGTAGTTCTGATAGAATTCGGTGCATTAGTGGTGGTATGATTGCATATTATTTTGTTACATACATACCTTGAAAATTTAAGAAGCACAATATAAAGATCTACCACATTCTTCATGTCCCGATGTATATTTGCCTGACAAGACACCCCATGGTTTAATTAACAATGTGAGCATAATATATCTGCAATCCCTAAATCGACTTTCAATCAGACAACCAAATTAACAGTACTGGTCTCTAAAAACAATTTCTGGTTTTGATTAATTATACAGTAGAGTTGCATGAGCAGTATAGAACATCATGATTTAATGCATATTATATTAAAACAAGATATAATTTCAAAATGTAGGAGGGAGGAGAGGATCGGACCTCTTGGAGAAGGTTATCGGCGATCCGATAATAATAGCGGAGAGACACTCGATTGTCAACCTCGAGTTTTCGAGTTGCTTCCGGTATGTTGATCGGCTTCCCCGCCGTGCTCATCGTGTCTGACCCTCCGCCGTCGCCGCAAAAGTCAACCTCAGGTAGCTGTAGTTATATTGCGGGGTTTCTCGTTCTGCTTAAATTAGTTACGAAATTTCTCGATCAGATCATGAAGTCTTTCTGTTAGAACGCGTAATCATTGATTTAAAATATGTTTTAAATAGAAAATTTTGACACGCAATTAGTGGGTCTACCAATTCGGATTGACTTATATATACTTGAGAAATAATAATTTGAATCCTGCTGCAAGAAGTTTCTAGTGTTTTTTTTTTCTTTTTTCTTTTTTTAAAGAAGTTTTTAATGTTTTTGAAGAGTATTTTACATATAATCCACGATTGACAGGTCCTATTCTTCTATAACGGGGTTTAAGATAGGGAGATCCTTTATCTCCATATCTTTTCATTTTGGTGGCAGAAGGCTTGAGTGCAATGATCAAGGACTACGAGAGAAGAGGCAGGATCCGTGGTTTGACTGTGGCCAGAAACGCTCCATCTGTCAGTCACATTTTCTTTGCCGATGACAATTCCGTTTCCTTCAAAGCCAAGGAGGGGAAATACACAACTTGAATCTTCTTCTTAAGGATTACGAGAAGGCATCAGGCCAATGCATTAATCTAGCCAAATCAACTTTGGCTTTTAGCAAGAATACCCCAGGCGGCCAGGCCCCGTGAGAGATGGTTTGAGTAATATTCTTGGCATTCAACATAGTGGCAGCAATAGAAACTATTTGGGTCTTCCTATGATGATCGACCAGAATAGGACTGAAATTTTAAACTTCATCAAACATCGCATTGTTAACCGTATCTATGGGTGGAATCACAGATTCATCTCTAGAGCTGGAAGAGAGATTCTCTTGAACTCTGTCCTCCAAGCTCTTCCAACCTACACCATGCGAGTGTTCCTACTACCCAAGGGGTTTATCAAAGATATCGAGACCACCATGAATTCTTATTGGTGGGAAGGGGGCGACAGTGACAGGAAATGCATAAATTGAAAAAATTGGAATTCGTTGTGCTTGCCAAAGAGGTGGGGAGGACTTGGACTCCGGGATCTTCATAGTTTCAATATGGCCTTACTCAGCAAACAAGCATGGCGATTAGCCACCGATCCTAATTCCATGGTCTCAAAAGTCTTCAAGGCAAGATACTTTCCTAACTCTTCCTTTCTAGATGCTAAGATAGGTGCAAATCCGTCCTTTATTTGGAGTACCATGATGGCAACTCAAGACATTATCCGCAAACACTCAAGATGGAGGGTAGGGGATGGCTCACAAACTTCCATTTGGGGTGACAACTGGTTGCCATATATCAACAATCCAACGGTGATGTCCTTCCATTCCCTTTCATGGAGAACTCTAAGGTGGAAGATCTTATTAACCCCACCACTCTTTGCTGGGATGAATCCACCATCTGAGAAATCTTCACAATTAGAGATGCTGAACTTATTATGAAGATTCCACTCCCAATCCAGAAGGTGCATGACAAAATCATATGGGGCCTAGAGGAAAATGGTATGTTCTCAGTCAAAAGTTGTTACAAGGCCATTCGTGGTGTTCTGAGTGAGGAGTCTACTAAGAAGTGGAGCAGTTTCTGGCATCTCAAAATTCCTCCAAAGGTTAAAACATTTTTATAGCAGGCTTGTAACTCTTGCATTCCCACAAAGGACAGACTAAGACAAAGCATATTAACTGCATAGAAACTTGTAACCTTTGCAACACAGGTACCGAATCCATCTCACACCTTGATCTTGTGGAGTGTGACTATGCCAAGGCTTGCTGGAACCGTCTATGTTTTCATTTTACCCATAATGCTGTGAATGACTTCCAATCATGGATGTGCAACGCATTGGATGTTCTCACCAAGGATCAGTTCTGCATTCTCGCTACTATCTGCTGGAATATTTGGAACCTCAGGAACAACATGATGGTCTGGAACAATCACGCTATTGAATCGATTGATGGTCTGATTTTCAAGTCCAAATCTTTTTACTCATCATGGCTGGCAGCGACAATGCTCCTTGAAATTAAATGTGGATGTAACTATCAATATGGATGGTGGCTGCATGGGAATAGGTTGTGTACTGAGGGAGTGAGGGATGATGACCAAGGGCTTTTTGTGGCAGCTAGAGGTGCAAATTGGAGAGGCGTCTTCAGTTCTAGAGAGGCAGAAGCGTTGCAATTCGCAATTCACTAAACTGGCTCAAATCCCACACTCAAGGCAGTATTATTGAGACTGACTCTGAACAAGGCGTTCAGAGTTTTCATTCTAATATTGGAGAGTTTTCCTTTCATCTCACTTTAGCTGATATTACAAACGTAATGAGCATATTTGCTCAGTATAGTTTAATCTTTATTAAGTGATCCGCGAATCAGACTGCCCACCTGTTAGCTAGGTGCTCGAAGTGGTTCACAAACCCTTCTCTTATCATTTGTAACACCCTTCTTTCAGATTTGAATTAATGTTGTTCCCTTGATTTCAAAAACTAAAAATAAAAAAATTCCAACGTAATTTCGCTGTGGGCCCAGACGCAGACGTGTTATTGAAGACAACTTGTCAGCGTTAGAAACTGATTAAGTAATAAATAAATTTGCCGTTGACTTTGTAGCTGACCTTTTCTATGGATTATATCCCGGCCGTAACTCGTTCATAGCACCATCTCTACTGAAGGTATAAGGTATCCAACACTATTACTCCTAGTTGCAGACCGAGTTAATCTTTAATTTGTAATTTGAGTAAAGTATTTTTGTTTCAATCATCCAAATTTAAAATTTTAAATGTTGAATCCTCCATTTCATTTTATATATATCTAACTTAATTAACGAGACTTTCCCACATATTTTACTTCTACCTACCCGCTAAGCCTTTCAATTTCTCGAATTCAACATGATACAAGTACTTCATCTAAAGAATAATTGTATTTTAAACAACTTCCACAAAAACAAACAAGACATAATTTTCTTTTCAAATTTATCCCTCTAAAAATAATGGAATCAAAATCAACTAAAATGGTTAAAAGGAATAAAAAGTAAAAAAAAAAAAAAATTAGTGTTCATTATTATTAAAAAAATAAATAAATTAGCACTATACTGAAACGGACTTATAAAAAAAAACATTATAAATTACTAATCTTCAAAACTTGAATCCCATTTTATCAAATTAAAAAATCATGGAAATAATATACAAATTGTCCGGTTGCTTGTAAGATCAAGAGTGGACTTAATTCCAAAATGAAAATATTTATAATTTATAAACCAAGCACATTTCAAACACTTTTTCTTAATTGGATGATCACTTTTAACAATGATAGTCTAGTGACTTTACACAAAATTTACAATCTTCCATTTCTCTTTCTTATTTATTTACATTCTATTTCCCCTTCAAAATAGAAGCAATACCACAATCACATTGAATGACAATTTTCTGCAGTTCTAGTATGATATTACATTGCAATAATATAAATTTTACCCCGTGAAAGTATATACTTCTTAGACCAAAGATAACTCACAATCGTAGATGTTCCTGTAAAAAAATGATCAATGGTAAATAAAGAATCAGACATCTTTCTTGGTATGAAGATGGACATAGTTGCTAGTAAGGTACTAAATCAAATCTTAAGGCAGGATAGCACAGTAAAATCTATGTCCCTTTACTCTTAGTCCCCAGTAAAGCTGTAAATCTTACCACATATACTTGTTCCATTGCTTCCTCTTGAAACAGTTAAACAGCACATACCCTTATCACTTGATCGATCTTGGCACGACAGACGGGGCAACCCCACTTCTTTGCCTTAATCTCAGCCAGGCAAGACATGCACCCAGCCATATGGCCACATGGGATGCAAGCGCCCTCTGCTGGAGCATCCAAGCATACAACACATGAAGAAGCGTCAGATTTATCTTTGTCTTCGTGTGGTTTAGCAGCTACGTTCTCGACGGGTTGTGAAGAAAGATCAACAGGGGTAGCATCAATTGACGGATAATGGATAGGACCGTCGTCCATTTCCTCATCTGTAATGGTAGGAGCTGAAGGGATGGGTGCGGGAACAGGGCTCTCAACCATTGTTTGGATGACGGAAGTCTGGCTATGCTGAATCTCGTTGCTGGATGGACCAGCTTTTTCGAATTCACAGCTATCACCGCTTCCCTTTTGGGGAGTAGAAGTCACCATGATATTCGTTTGAGCGGTAAGTACCACGGGGTTGGTCTGACTTGTGGAGGCAACTGCTCCAGATCCTGTGTGTGTATTTAGGAGAGGCGGTCTTTCAGGCGTAGCAGGCTGCATGGAGGCGCTGAGAGCCATAGCCAACTCCATGTCGTCTAAGGCAGGGGGGGCAGTTGCTGGAAGAACAGGGACTTGGGGATTGAAGGGAAATGCCGAGTGATTGACCTGGATTAAAACCACTAATTAGAGATTCCTAAACCCGCATAGCACAAATCAAAATGAGTTTTCTTTGGTATGTGTCAGTGTGTCCTAAAATGTTGATTTGGGAATGGTTTAAGGTCCAACAATGCTTTGGATGCAATATGATTCATGACAGTAAAATTTCCAGAATGTTGAATCCCTTTGTAAGGGATTTAAATGAACCTATCATATAAGTAGTCTGTGGGAATTTTTATACATTTGGAGAGTTGCTTGAGAGAAGATTGGGCTTTCACCTGTGGAATTCCTTTGCAAGCATTGCAAAACAACTGTAACTGTTGTTTTTCACTTTCTTGTACAGCTCCAAGTTTAACCCGTACTTCTGCAATGAATGTTTAAATTACAGTCAGTAAAATTAAGTACTCCAGATTTTGACTGCCTAGTCGTGAAGCAAAATTATCAAGAATATTAAAATTGGCGCTCTCTCCTGGCTCCAACTATCCTTTGGTGGTCCAGCAGAACAAAAACACAATCCGGAAGCTGTAGAAAGTTTCTAAGCATGGCCGTACGTGTAAAATTCCAAGATGGATCAAATTTTCGGAAGATCAGGATAAACTTAATGACTTAATCAGAAGAGATAGGAATTGGAAGCACTGGGTGAGAAACTTAAAATTGTTACCAAGGAATGGAACAGAATCGAATTTCTTTAATCCAAGGAGACAACTAATATGCACCTACAGTTGCGGCCTTCCAGTACTGGTTTGGACAAATCTTTTATAGATATGACTGAAGCCAGAACTTTCCTAACGACCTTCAGAATTTCTTGGAGCTCGTCTAGCAACTTTCTATAATAGGGTTTTAGCTACTCCACAATTAATTGTACTTACGCCTAGCTCCTCGAGGTCCATGCCCCGGAAGTTGGGAGGCCATGATACCTCTCCTTCGCCTCCAGCGCCTTGGGACTATGCATGAAATAGGGGAAGCAATTATCTACCTAGATTGGCATTTAGAAAAATGAAGATTAACTTGATTATGGCCAAAGATAGAGAATTACTGTTGGAAACATCTGATATAATCACTATTGGATCAGACTGACTAAAATTGGGTTCCTCCAAATTGGCCTTCCACAGTGCAACAATTGTGCGGGGTTGAGCATCCTAGTCAAAGAAATGTCACAGAAGTTTAAGAAAAAAAAAGAAAGGAAGAAAAGTGATAATTATATTAGTTTTAAGAAGCAAAACACAATGCTATAATTGGTATAAAAGACCTGCATTTTAATAAAACAGAAACACACACTGAATTTAATCTGGGCACAACTTCCTACCAGACTACAAAAGGATATACACTATATTCTTACATGAAAAATAGCTTTGGTTTGATAAAATGCAATTCACAATTTTAAAAACATAAAATAAAATTAAAACAAGATATAAAGGACATGAGTAGATTCAACATATATCCAAAAGGTTCCAAACAAGGTCAGCACCCTCATTTTGAAATCCATGTTTGTTTTTAGTACTTATTTGGCCTAGCTGATGGCTTTGTCAAAAAGATGGTTTTCAGAAAAGCTTCATTTTAGCCCAACTTCTGCTTTTTGGAGCAAGTTCAAAAATAAAGCTGACTATCAATGAAAGAATTCAAAGATAGTCGCAAGATGACCAGAAAATAGCAAATAGGCAGATTGTTTTCACAAAAACAGTGTATCCCTAACTTTCCACAACATGACACATTAAAATTTTGCATACCTGTGCACTTGCATACATAGCAAGCTCCAACTTGAAGGGCTTCCTGAGATTTCGGGAACCACATGGTAAAACAACCACCCAACTGGAAAAGTTATTAGAACAAACATGTCAGGTCTTCCTAATAAATACAAAATTAATCATATTCTAAGCAAAACAATGTAAGATAAAGCAACCATTTGTCTGTGTTGTAAGTAGACATATGATAAAA